>OY730482.1:12601272-12879778 GCA_963422695.1 Xylophagus ater | reverse complement strand
CAAGGCTCGATTATCTTGGTATCTTTTCACTAAAATTTCCCATGCTGATAAATAATTCACGTCTGTGATTTGCACATGCCGAATTAATTATTCAGCTTCACCAGATAAACTAGTCTTGAGATAGTGTAGTTTTTGCACATTTGAAATTTATGTGTTGCTATGAACGATTGCCACAAATAAATCGTGAAACCATGTCCATGTTTGTTAACTTCCTGAAAACCGAGGAATTGAAATTCATGGTAATTTTAATTCAAAATTTTCACTATCACCTTTTTATTGTCTGAACTAGGACTTCCAGACGGTATTTTAATTAGTTTTAAGTGGTCAAAAATGAAACTGATGCCATACAATAGTTTTCTTCGAGATCAGAAAATGTGTCTAGTTAAAATAAGGCAATGTTTCATCGGATTTGGAATAAACCTCAAGCAGTTTTCTATTTCTTTTTTTATTGTTGTCCACAACTAAACATTCTTGGTTTTTTTTGTCCAAAATCCGTCAAATATTTTATCTTTGCATGTTTTCTTTAGGTTGATTATGAATTTGTCAAATTCATGTTTATTGATGAGTTTTGACTTGACGAAACCCTCCATTTAGTGATACAACGTGGAAACACAAAAATTGGTTATAAAACGCACAGAAAAGAACGAACTTGAATATTCCAACAATATTGGGAAATAGTCAATAATTCTACAATAATAATATATACTTCACTTATCGCTTTGATGATCTGGTAGAAGATGGTTTGGTTTTAATTATTATTTCACGTTCGGAAAGTAATTTTTATTAATAACTAGCTGTACCCGGCCACACGTTGCCGTGGTTCAGTCTGGTTAAATGGAAAAGAGGAAGCGCACGTTTTTAATATGTTAAATTTGACAGTGTTTGTGGGTATACAATATTTTTTGTTGTTCCATTCTCTGTGCAGATATAGAGATTGGCTGGTTTACCGACTCTAGAACACCCAACATATAATTTTAAGCCGCACAATTCTAAAGATTGGCCCTGAACTTTGATGAAGGTGATTGCAAACTACAATGGAATTGGGAATTGTAATCTCCTAAATTGAAATGTCAACCGAGGAATTACAGTTAATGTTTGCCTGAAATCTGCTGCAAACAATATAAATGCGTTCCCAAATGGTCTGATGTTTCCATACCTATCTTGCAATGACCGATCAAACGCCTCGAGCGATTTTTTGTGCGCCTTTGTGCATTCATCCCAAATAATAGGTGTTCATTTCTAAAATACTTTTCCCATGCCTAAAGGCTTAAAAATTTTGCACGTGGGAGCTTCAATGAATTGCATGTTCAATGGCAATTTCAAAGCGGAATGGGCAGTTCTTCCACCTGGTAGCAACGATATGTCATTTTGGGATCGAATTGCTGCCCGAATCAATCTAATTAGGAACGGTTTACCAGTTCCTCCTGGTCCGTTTAAGAAGAAGATTTTTTCAATCACGTTATTGACAGTTTGCATTATTTGATCGTAAGTGCCTTTTGCTCAAACGTTAGCTTAGGAATATTTGTTTGGACATACGGCAAATGATCACCCGTGTTGTAATTTTGTTCAAGACGCAAGTTTATATCGAACGAAGCAGCAGCAGATCGATTCGGCGATGGCATCCCCAATTGATTGAGAGCTTTGTTCGCGATTTCTAAGCACAAATTGTAACGGCCCCTCACGCTTATGTTATTTAATTTTCCTTCACGGACATAAATCAGCCCACAAATATCAAATGATTATTTTTATCGACTTCCACAACCTTATATTTTCCGAATTTCAAATCTTCTTAGGAAACTCACAAATAAATAGTGGTCGAAAACAGATGGTAGCACTGTTTGGTAAAGAACAATGGAATGAGAGCGAATGAATTTATCAAGTCATGTTTCGATTTCGGTGTTCACAGAGAAATGTACACATTCATTATAGAATATATTCAAAAGCGAAATTTGATGATAAGATGAGAAGACTGGGGTCGATATGCAGAGAGAGAGAGATGGTAAGTCTCGTTTTTGGGTGATGTGTTTTAAAACGGGGAACGAAGAGTCTTGTCGAGATATTGAAATGGAAGAGTCGTGATAGCGAAGAAAAAAAGAAAAGGATCAAAATATAATAATGGAATTCATTTTAAATTTCATCGCGTATAATTAAGAAAGAAAAAGGAGGAGGCAGAAAACAACGATAAATTAAAAATATAAAATAATATAAGGATCATTTTTTGAAAAAAAGAGAAAAGTATTTGAAATTAAATGTAAAGGGAAATCTTGGGATTTTGTTTTGTTGTTGGCTCGTTTTTTTTATTAACTAAAAAAGAATTTACCATTATATTTTGTGTGTGCATTTTTTTTTTTTTAAAGAAAAAGAAAAGAAAAAAAAACTAGAAATTTTGAAATCTCCTAAGAAAAAAAAGGAGAAAGAAAGGAATTTTTTGTCCAATTGGGGTCGTCGGTTTGGCCAATTTTTATAGGTTGGATGCCGTTGCAAATTAAGTGAAAATTAGCAACCAGTGCGAGTTCTGCAAAGTGGAAGTCATCAGACGATAACCCGACAAAACTAAATAATTACTACTGTTGGCAGATATTGGAAAATATTCCGGCATTAAATGTCGGTGATACATCAGCAGTGTCTTCATCATTTCTGGAAACGTATGCAGCACATTCGAAATTTGGATTCTACCATAATGAAGGGGCTTAAAAGGCCTCAACGAAGACATGTAATACAAAATTAATAAAATCAACATAATCAGCATTAACACAACAACAAATAACAACACTAGTGTCTACCGCTTCATCATCCTCATCATCGGCATTGACACCAGGACATACACCTTCAAAAAAAAAAATTTTTAGAGGAAAAGAAACCAATTTCAAGTTTCTTTTGATTCTTCTTCTCTTTTTGTCATTAGCAAACATAATTCATTTTTCTTATGACTTGTACTTTCAATTTTTTTTTCCCAGAATAAATACGAAAGAGGAGGCCTCCTGTTTCCGGAGTTGATCAATTAATATATAATCTATATGCCGTGAAAATTCAAAAAAAGGAAAAGGGAATAATTTGAAAAAAAAGCCGTAAGATTTTATTAGAGAAGTCTTTTTTTATTTGAAAGATGGCCTTAAAATTGGAAATTTAAACTTAAAAAAAAAAAAAAAACAAAATATTTTTTTTAATTACGAAAAGCTTTATTTTTATTTAAAATTTTGAAATTGTATAAAGTTGCCAATTTAGAATGTGAGCAAAAGTACTGCCAAAATTTTAACGCAAGAAAAAAAGAATATTAAAAGAAAGAAAAGGGAAATAATATTCTGATAAAACTTAAAATTTTAGAATAACTCAATAAATATTGCTTAGTTATTTTTCTCTTCAAGAAAGGGCGCTAAAGTATATAATTTATAAGGAAAACAGAGAAGGGGTAACCCGAGAAACGTGATAATATTATTTGATAACATGTACTTTTTGAATTTGAAGAGAAAAAACAAAGAAAAGAAAGGTAGTTTTTTTGTTCAAAAAATTTATCAATAAGGTAGAAAACCACTTTCATTTAAAAGGAAATCAATTTTTTTTTTGCAAATAGTAACAAAAAAAAAGGAGTGAAATTTGAATATTATATTCCATTACTAGTTTTCTCATGTAAATCAATTCTATGTAATTGATTTCTTTTATAATAATTTGCAATAACAAAAATTAATGAATCGGTTTTTATAATAAAAGCAGATGCATATTGTACACATGTATATATCTATTTTCTTTTCTTTCAAAAAGTTTTTCTTTTTCTTTCAAAAAGTGTATAGTGGCGAAGATAAAACGGGAAAAAAGGAGGGGGGAAGAAAATAACCAGAGCAATTCAAGGAAATATGAGTAGGGAAGAATAAAACGATAAGGGAGAGAGAGGGAGAGTTGGAATGAGTGGTTAGATGCGCGTGGGCATATAACTAAGAAAGCAAAGGGAGCATAACCATTTGCAGGGGCGGTTATAGTCATGGCGACCAGCATTCTGCTGTTGGTCCAATCGGGTGGGACGTGCCCCATATAAGTGCGGTTGGCAATAACACCTCTACCAATCGGCCCCGACATGCCTCGCAAGGCTTTAGCGAACAGTTCGGTCAGTTTCGGTGACCATAGAACTAAAGAACCCTCCATTAATCGGTTGTTTTCGCCACAACCGATTTTTCCTTGCTTGATAGCTTCTGCTATAAAGTCTGAACGACATTAACACTCATATGCACGCATAAATAATTATCTATAATTTGATGATGGATGGTGGTGAGCAGCGACCCACCCCTCCGGCCAGCTAGGAAGCGCAACTCAGCTTGTCGTAGAGCCTTTCAATTGCTCACATTAGCTGCACCATCTCATCTCTTCTCCTCGCAAGAAAGAAGATATGCTGTAAAGATCATCAAGGGATTTACTACTTCGTTTAAACCCCATTGCAGTGTGTTTTACACACTGCAATATGTGTAAACCCCGCAGTTACAAAATCTACATTCATTATCAACACTACGCTGTAGATTTCTGCTGTGAAATCCATGCTCATATTAGAACTTTCCTTACGTATTCGACGAAAATATCGTCAGCATGTGTGTTTTAAATTTCCTCCATAACGCTGTGGGATATGAAGGAGAGCAGACGGTCAACATGATTTCAAAGAATGCACGAAATATATTTGGATGTGATGTGTTGCACGCTTCATTAATACAGAAAGTTCTTTGAGCGCGAAATTTCCAACGATGATTGTGAAAACGAAGATATGAAAGGAATTTTCGAATCAACAATGCCAACAAAATTGAAGAAAAAGCGGCAAACGAAGAAAAGATTTTATTTTCCAACGGTGCTACGAAAAACGAAGAAAAGTCATTGTTTTTCAACGATGCTATGAAAAACGAAGAAAAATGATATTTCCGAAGAATGCTACGAAAAAGGGAAAAAGGTAAATTACCCAACGATGCTAGGAAAAACGAAGAAAAAGTGATATTTTTCAACGATGCTACGAAAAACAAAAAATGAAGAAAAATCGTTGTTTTTGAACCCTACCAAAGCAAACAAAAGCAATGAGAAGTGTTAGGGCCACTGAGTCTCATGATTTTTCAGGTCATAAGAGCTTACCAGCGTTGTCGCTCTCAAAGAAAACTCTTTCAACGCCAAATTTACAACGATGCTACTGTTGTCTGTTCCCAGGTGTTGTGCGATTAATAAGAAGTTAATTATGAGTTTTTTAAAGTTCATTTATTAATTTTATTTTAGTTTATTTACACTTTTCTTTTTCAAATTAAATTGAATTGTTATTTAAATGAATCTTCAGTAGTCCTTCAAACCTTTTAGAAGGCCTTCAGTTCTTTGAAAGATTGTCTAATAACCCTTTGTGGCGTTTATATCCACATCTTTAAAATAATTCACAACTGCTAAGTGATTACAACCGAATACTGATTACAACTGACTTTAAAAACTGACTTCGTAATACTACTATAAAAAAACTGATCTTTTTAAAAACTCTCCTTTAATACTACTGACTTAATCTTCGAAAACCTCAGCCTTTCTATACTAATATTCTAGCCGTTAAATGGCTTGACTTGGGTAGGAGTATACATTTCTTGTGGAACAATCTTTAGCGGCTTTATGTGTTTTAAAAAGGTTTGTTTAATATCGACAGATATTAAACATATCATATTTCACATAATACCATATTGTACTATATATACTTGATCGTAAAATCATGATTCCTTGGAAAAGGGATCTTTGCATCGTTATCCATAAATACCATTTTTATGATTTTAGATGCAACGATGCAACATGATATTGTAGATCCGTTTTTAACGATCTTCTTCATTGACTTTTAGATCGGAAGGAGTTTAAAAGATTTGTTTATTTCTTTTCATTCAAACGAACATGTGCATAATAGAAATATGATCTTTTGAAAATTTTATTATCTCGTTTAAAAATAATATTTATTTCTAGGACATTATATTTGATAATATTTTTCGATGTCCTAGACCAAGGCTGTCCAACCCGCGGCCCGCGGGCCGCATGCGGCCCAAAGCAGGTATCAATGCGGCCCAAAAATATTCAAAATTACAGAAGCATGTCCATTTTTCTAAGGAATGATTTGTATGATTGTGCTTTGGTGCTAAAGCTGCCAAGTAACAAATAACAGAACCAGGACCAGAACAGAAAGCTCTTTCGTTATGTAGTAAATTTTTTTTCTGTTTGCGTTGCTCGCTCAGCTACACTGTTCTGTTGTTTGCCACCTGGTGGCTTAAGTGAAGAATGAAACATACTAAGTGTAAAATTAGAACCAACATGTTGGATGAACACCTTGAGAATTGCATGAGAATTGCAACCATGTCAATCGAACCATATATTGACTGTTTAGTTTCTCAACTTGAATGCCAAGTATCACATTCATTTTATGATATGGATTTATACATAGTAATATACTTGTGGCCCAAAACACCATGTCTTTTTCCAATGCGGCCCAGGGAAACAAAAAGGTTGGACACCCTTGTCCTAGACGATCGTTCAAAATTATATTGGACTATTGGACATGCACATTTCCTCCAAACATAATATTTGCATTGTAGAAAACGTGGTCCACTCAAATTTTACGGTCGTGTAATATGATCATTTTTACCAAAACGATATTTTTATACCCTTTTGGACTTAGAATTTGGGATAAACGTATTCTTTACAACATTCCTGCATTTTAGAAAACCTAGTCCACTCGAATTTTATGATCGCATAATCTGATCATTTTTCTCAAAAATATATTTTTATATCTTTTTGGATTTCGCATTTTGAGTATGTAACAACCGGTATTGGTTGTATGTTAGGAATTTGTTTCCTTGATCAAACAAATATCCTAATATTTTGATATTTGGCCAAAAAGGCATATAGCTAACTGGTATCAGTTATATGCAGTGGTAATAGAGCTGAAAGTAACCAAGAAAAAGTACACCCAGCTTGTTTGCTCTAACTAGCCCGTCGGAGGGAAGTGGGCGGTTACCTTCTACCACTAATCACGGAGTTACACAAAGTTTCATGTGTACCATGATTTGGGCTGACGAAAAGGCTGGAGAAGTAGGTTTATTACGTCCACACCTTTTCATGTCATCAGCAGGTATCTAAAAAAAAGGTAAAATTGATTTTATAAAAAACTTGTGGATTTAGGTGAACTAAAAGTTCAAACAAGGGTTACCAGATAAAGGAAGGAGGGGAATCATTTATACGATTACAAAACCCGGACAACGGACAACGGACGGATTGATCTATGGCGTCAAAATTGCGCATACCGCCGGTGCTGTCATCGGAGTAGGTGAACCGATGATATTGTTCACCACTGGGCTAAATATATCCCACCCATGGAGTCCAACAAAACAGGACTCCCCATTACCATGTTTTTGCCCAAAAAATATAACATGGTCCCTTGACTCGCAACAAAAACGAATTTCAGGGGTGTAAAACCCAACAAACTCAAAGATATACGTATGTACATACAACACCCAAAAAAAACCAATAACAATTTCAGGCATAACACATTCCGCTTTTATTACATCAAGCAAAAAATAAGACAAAATGGTACTTGAAAAAAAATTAAACTGTATGAAAATAAAAAGTAAAGAAGGAAAATATATTTAAAATAATGAAAGAATAAAAAAGAAGTAAAATTGAATAAATTTATATCTTATAATCAAATAAACCAAAATTCAAAAAACCAAAAAAACAATAGCAAAAAGGAATATGCCTACACTACGCAATAAAAGGAGAATATCAAAATCAAATAAATCCAATATAATGTAAAGAAAAATGAATATGAAGGCAAATTAAAAATAAAAGGATTTTACATCTGTTTCGTTGAGGCCTCCACGTAACACCCTGTCCGAAACTAAAATAAAAATATTAAAAAAAAAACAATTTTGTTGACAAAGTATTTTCCAAAATCAAAATTTTCAAAATTTACGGTTGATTCCTATGCTGAATTTGTAATTTTGTTGGTTTGTGTATGATGTATTTGTATGATGTCGATTCGTATACTTTGTGGAAACCTTTTTTTTCAACCCAATATTGTGTATTTTTATGTGGTTATGTTTTTATTTTATATTATGTTGTCGTATGGTATATATTTTATATTAGAACTTTGTGTTATGTGTTATTTATTATTAATAAATGAAATTAAAATTTAGTAAAAAAAAATAAATAAAAAATAAGTAGTATTTATTATATATGTATTTATGCTATTTCTTATTATTGAGATTAAAACAAACTTTAAAAAAATTACAACTTAAAAACTTCTAAAAGTCGAAAAACTCGAAAAAACTCGAAAAAAAAAATCTACTGATTGTTAAAGAACTGGACGCAAAAACTTAATATTTTTCAATTCCATCAATAAAAAAAAAGGTCGAAAACTTCCAAAGAAAAAGACTAAGAAAATTCCCTTTCAAAAAAAACAAAGAAAAACCAAATTTTAAGTCCGTGCTACTTTTCAAACCAATACCAACTCCCCGTTTTTTTTCGCCAACAAGAAAAAACCGAATTTTTCCTAATCCCGTTTTCCCTTTGTGACCTCTCCCAGTTGTTAAATAAAAAAAAAGTATATAATATTATATACTTTTATTTACAATAGCTTTTTATTTTAAAATTGAGAAAAAAAAATCAATGCAATTGTACCATGCAATTCTGCAACCAGCTGATATTTTATGATTCAAAAAAAATCAGAATACAGTGGAGGCACCATTGCACGGCACATGTTACAACAGAGGTACTTAATGAAGTGGGCAACCACTCCTTGAGAAGCTGAAAAGCGTGTGGATGCAATTTGAGATCAGTGTACTCTTGAACTAGCCCAACGCGGGACTCGACCACACCCTGGAGAAATCTCGCGCTATACCGTGCTAGCTAGCCGGGTTATTGCCTTAGGTCCTTTGCATGGTACATGCCAATGTGAGTGCCGCGAAGATCTTCGATCTCGTACATGGTATTACCTACGGCTCGGACAATTCGGCACCTTAGGAGCGTGCGATTAACTTAGCGCTGACATTTTTATATTCGAGAAATCGCGCACATTATTTTCCATTATTTGAACAAGTTCATATTCTGGTAACGGACTTTGCAACTGGTAGTAAAGTGCTAAATCCGATTATTAAACCCATCAAAACTCTCATTAGGTGCTTGTTTTGTTTGTAGGATCCGCTGAACGATTTCGTGATCCGTATTGAGACCCCTGAATTCTCGTAGAAGCGCTTCACGAAGGGGTTGGCCAATTTGGAAATCTGCTTCTCCTCAAAAATATCCAATACCAACCATCCGCCATTTCGGACAGTAGTAAATGGAAATTCCAGCATATTGAAGCCCAGGGAATTCCACTTCTACTCTGAAGGATCTGCACACGGAACACGAGATCATCCACCGTCACGCGAATCCCCGCTAAACTTAAACCCCCATTTGTCCATTCGCTTATCGTACACAACCGAAGGTTGGAACGAGACTTGAGGCGAGTAAAAGTCATCACCGCGTTCATTTGAAATTTGAGTCCTTCCCTGTTGTGGAGGCAAAGGAGGATTTTTATCGAGCCTATTCATATTTCGAGTTGGTGGTGGCATGTTTGTATGACCAGTCATGGATTGTATCAGAGAATAACTCTTGGCCTGACATTCTTTGCGAATTGAGTCTCGAATACTCGCTTCATTTTGCTCAACCGCAGCACGAATTCATTCCTGGATTGTTTCCATGCTCGGTGTAGTAGGAGGCGGTTGAAAGACCGATAGTTTGATAATAGACGAGTAGTCCTGGTTCAGTCCTTGTAAATGGAATAAGTCATTCAAACTTTCCCTAGGGAGGAGGGAGCAAACCTAAATTAATTGGAACCTCCGGGTTATTTTGTGCCAACAAAGATGGTGCATCGAGGACGTCGTTAATTTGTCCGAATTCCCTACGTGGGGAATGTTGGACATTACCCGCTTGTGGTGGAGGATAATCGTTATGCTCCATACTTGGCGTATTAGGAGCTGATTGATGGGGATAAGGCTTATTTTGTGATCGGGTCGTTCTTCCCTTCCTACGCATCACAATCTAAATACAATAAAATAAAAGTTCAGATTTCAGTTTCCCACCCCAATTTCGAAATCAGAAATACAAACAAGGTTGACAAATCAGGTAGGAAAATTTGATAGCTTTTTAAAAAAAATTTTTTTTCCCAGCTTTAATTAATTGCTAAAATAATATTTTAAAGAAAAAGAAAAATTTAAGAAAGGAGAAAATTTTGAAAAACATCTAATCAGTCAAGTATTTAAGAGCCTGACTGTACTAAAATTGGTGATAAATTCAATAGAATATTCTTCATTTATTTAAGTTATATGATTTATTCAATTAATTTATTTTGATTTAATATATTTAATTTTAATTTAATTCATTTACTCAATTTAATTCATTCTATTTATTTAATTTATCTTTATTTATTATTATTAATTATGTATGAAAGAAAAGGAATTTTCAAAATATGCAGATTTTGGTGCAAATATATATATATAACTAGCTGTACCCGGCCTCGGGTTGTTGTGGCTCAGTCTGGTTAAATGGAAAAGAAAAGAAAAAGCGCACATTTCTGGAATATTTAATTTCACAATGCTTGTGGTTATACAACGTTGTTTGTTGCTCCATTTTCTGTGCAGATATAGAGATTTTCTGGTTTGCCGACTCGAGAACACGCAACATATAATTGTCCATGTGAGAAGCAATACGTGTCTAGATCTAAGCAGCACAATTTTAAAGATTGGCCCTGAGCCTTGTTAATGGTGATTGCAAACGCCAATCGAATCGGGAATTGCAATCTCGTAAATTCAAATGGCATATCCATTGGAATCATAGGAATGCGAGGAATGAGGACATCTTCACCTTTAAAAGGTCCTGTCAAGATTGTTGCTTCTACGGTGTTGCTCATTAATTTTTTTACTGCAAGCCGTCTGCCGGTGCAAAGCTTTGGCTGGTTGATCTTTCGCAACATGATAATTGGCACATCGACTTTCAATTGCAGTACGTGCGGTGGCAGACTTGTATGTGACCACCTCGCTTTGAATGTTAGACTAAATAATATTCTTGAATTCGTAGACGTCTTTGTTCTTGGCCGCAAGAATAGCTCGTTCAATCAGCCAATCGTGATTCTTATAATTGGTTTGAATATTGGGAAATACTTTTTCAACCAATTCTTCTTTTGACGTCACTAAATTTTAGAAGTTATGACGCAATGAAATTCGTCCTGATATCAGATCAACCGGCACCTTTCCGTTCCCTATTTCCAATTTAACGTCTTTACGCGTCGCTACAAAGTAGAGTATTTCAGGCAAGCATTTATTTCGTCCGCTGGTGTCGATCGAGGAATTACAGGTAATGTTTGATTGAAATCTCCTGCAAGCAATATTAATGAGACGGCAAATGGTCTTATATTTTCACGTACGTCTTGCAATGATCAATCAAGGGCCCCGAGCCATTTTTTGTGCGCCATTGTGCATTCATGCCAAACAATAAGTTTGCATTTCTGCAATACTTTTCACTTGCCGGATACTTTGGAAATATTGCATGTGGGATTTTCAATGAATTGAATGTTTAATGGCAATTTCAAAGCGGAATGAGCCGTTCTTCCACCTGGTAGTAATATCGCAGCTGTTGCGGATGATGTAAGAGCTAAGGCTGTGTCATTTTGGGATCGAATTGTGCCAGAATCAATCTAATTAGGAACGTTTTACCAGTTCCTCCTGGCGCATCTAAAAAGAACATTTCTCCAACTTCGTTATTGAAAGTTTGCATTATTTGATCGTAAATGCCTTTTTGCTCAAACGTTAGCTTAGGAATATTTGATTGCACATAGAACAAAAGATCACCCGTGTTGTAATTTTGTTCACGACCCAATTCTACATCTAACAAAGCAGCAGCAGATCAATTCGGTGATGGCATTCCCAATTGATTGAGAACTTTGTTCGCGATTTGTAAGCACAAATCTTCAATCATTATCAACACTTCGTTATAGATTTCTGTTGTGAAATCCATGTTCATATAGGGTCTCTCATTAAGGACATAACAATAAATAATAAATCGATTGTAATGTGTGATGTGTGGCTTGTAGCGCCGTCTTGTTGAAACCACATATCGCCGATATCAATTTCATCTAATTCTGGCCAAAAATAATCATCCAACAGGGGACGGTAGCGCTCTCCATTGACGGTAACATGGCGATCGTTCACATCAACGAAAAAATACGGCCCAACCATGCCTCCGGCATGTAAACCACACCATACAGTGATTTTTTGTGGATGCAATGGTGTCTCTTGAAGCACATGTGGGTTTGTTGCTTTCCAATAACGCATATTTTGCTTGTTGACAAAGACATTCAGCCAGAAATGAGCTTCATCGCTGAAGATGATTTTTTAATGAAATTCTGGATTTTCTTTCGGTAGTAATTTTTAATAATTTCCAAGCGTTGCTCGTTCGTGAACTTTACCATTATGAAAATGTTAACTTTAATCTACGTTTTGATATTGTCAGGTCATTATTAATGTTTATGTTTGTTATGTCCCTATTAAAAGACAGTATATTTGAATTTTCCTTGCATATTCGACGGAAAATATCTTCAGCCATGTGGGTTTTAAATTTCTCACATAACTCTGTTGCAGATGAAGGAGAGCAGGCGGTCAATATAATTGCAAACAATGCACAAATTCGATGTAGATGTGACGTGTTGCACGCGTCATTAATGCACACATCCTAGTGTCGGTCGTTCTGTGATGTGTAGAGTTTGCCTATCGTAGTTTCATTGAATATGCTAGGGGTTGCTAATTTACCGCCATCTTCTGCTGATCTTCTTCTGTATAAAGGATATCCATCGTTTCCTGTAACTGTGTTGGATACTATTATGCAAGGTCCATGTATCATATTTTTCGTCACAACTTCATGCAAATCCTTGTCGATATCGGGGATTTCAGCGCATATTATATCGTCGATTTCATTTGAAGCGATTTTATTATAGAGCCAGATTGGTATATGTACGTTTGGGAATCCTCTCTTTTGCCATTCCACTGAGTATATCTAGCAGTGAACAGACCCAAACACTTAATGTTTTATCATGAAATCCATCAGCGATTTCAGCTTCTGTCTGGAAACAGGTGCTGTGATGTCATGCCTATCCAGCGGGGATTCCCCAGGAAGTAACCCCACGACTCCATTGGACTTATTTCAAGACTTAATTTCAGTCTACGGGCGCCATTTTGAAGACATT
Source organism: Xylophagus ater (assembly GCA_963422695.1). Classification (NCBI taxonomy): domain Eukaryota; kingdom Metazoa; phylum Arthropoda; class Insecta; order Diptera; family Xylophagidae; genus Xylophagus; species Xylophagus ater. The sequence goes on along the minus strand of OY730482.1, from coordinate 12,866,526 downwards.
AAATTTTGTAGGTGGGCAGTTGATGTCCTGACATTTTATTTGTAAAACGGCCGTTGACGAAGAAACAATGAAATTTTTGCTGCATGAATTTATTATAAAAAAATTTTATATATGTTGCTTCAACTAAAAATGCGTTACGGTTGACAGGAATGAATGTTTTTTTTTTATAAAAAAAAGGATCCAACTAAAATCATTAATATTTCTAAAATTTTTTCATAAAAAAAATTATTTTGAAATAAAATTGTTGAAATATCAATCCGTCCCGGAATTGCAATTAGAAACTAAACTGGACATATCAAAAATTTCTCAGAAAAATGCATTACGGTACGTTAATGCAATAAAGATTCTTTCTAAAATCCATCCCATGATCATTACGAATATTTCTAGTACATTTTGTCATAAAATGATACTAATTTGAAACCAAATTTATTTTTAAATGAAATTCACTAAATTGTAAACATTTTATTGCTGTCGTATGAAGGCGCCAAATTAATTTTTTCTAAATAAATATCTAGAAATTAAAAATATCTGAAATATCGAGAAAAACCTAGTTGAATTACATACATTCGTATGCATGCAATTCATTGTTACCATTTTTGATTTCAATACGTAAAAAATAAGTCAGGAAAAAAGTCTTCCTCAAAAAAGTCTATGTTTATGTCGGACTTTATGCCCGACTGAAATTATGTCCAATTTTTAGAGTCTTCATTGGAGTTTTTTTCAGTCCGACAGAAATTATGTCTTGAAATAAGTCCAATGGTGTCGTCTGGTAAGAGCTGTTGTATTGTAAATCGTCCCAAGTTGGAAATTTCATATAAGATTTTGTTAAATTCAGCATTTTCATTTTTGAATGCCTTTTTTGGTTTCAGGGTTTCCAAAAAATGAGACTCTACGTATTAAATGTCTTTCGGCTTTGGGTTTTCAAAATTTCACGCCAATTAGTAGAGAGTAAATTATAATTTTAAAATTTAATTTTTTATGTTTAAACAAACTTGATTTTTGGCACAAACCCTTTTTTTACGATATCTTTTTTAGCTTGTATTATAATTTTCGGGGGGGAAAACATTTTCCTTTCACACGTAAGTTTGATATTATATATATAAAAGGCTAGTCCTTCTTTCTTTCTTTCTTTCCGACCGTCCTATATTGTCCGGAAAGAAAATTCGTTGAGCAAAAAAAAAAAAACACTTTTTGATATGTTGTAGAGAATTACTTGAAACGTGGAGAAATTTTGTTTCCGGGGAGGTTGGGGGTCGGAGGAGTTACAAAGGGGCGCTTGAAAGCTTATTTCGGAAAACCTTATTTATAATCTGAAATATACATCGGACGTGATTCTGACCTGAGGCAATCTGATTAAGATTCTTATGCCGGACATTCTGACGTACACGGCAAAGTTCCATTTCCCACCGCTTTGGCCCTGGAGGCAATACAAATTTACGAACTTTTTATATAGAGGTCTCACACGATTACAATGTTCAGCAAAGTTGTGAAGCATATCATGGCGACTATTTCTTTCGAAGAACATATAGTTCTATCTCTCACCGCTTTGGCGCTGGAGTCAATAAAATTTTGGAACTTCATATTTGGAGGTCACACGCGATTACGATGTTCAGCAAAGTTATGCAGGTTTTCATGGGGATAATATCTCTCGAAGACCAGATAGCTCTATGAGTCACCACTTTGGTGCTGGAGTCAATAAAATCTTTGGATCGTTTTATATAGGGTTAACCGCGATTACAATGCTCAGCAAAGTTGTGGAAGTTTTCATTTGGCACTATTTCTGCCGAAGACCATATAGTTCTATCTTCCACCGCTTTGGCGCTTGTGTCAATAGAAACTTTTGAACTTTTTATATAGAGGGCTAACGCGATTACAATATTCAGCTAAGTTGTGGAGGTTTTTACGGGAATTTTTTCTGTCGAAGATAAAATGGTTCTATCCCGCACCACTTTGGTGCTGCGGTTGTCGAGGTTTTTGCCTTTACGTAATATATGTTTGACGGGAGCTATTTTACCAATCGGGGAAATGGGATCAATTTAATGTCTCCACTCGAGGTGTTGCGTCGTAAATAATGTACTTTCTGAATACGTAAACCTAAGATATGAAATATATCTCCAGTGGTGTTACGGGAACATGTTGCGAATTGAGATGCTACGCTTGAATAAATTTAGTTAATTTACAGTGATCAGTAAACTGAAATTTCTAGGAGGCCGTCTTAGGACGGGTAACCCCCTAGCATTATATATATAAAAGGCTAGTCCTTCTTTCTTTCTTTCTTTCTTTTTTTCTTTCTTTCTTTCTTTCTTTCTGTCCGTCCTATATTGTCCGGAAAGAAAATTCGTTGAGCACAAAAAAAACTCTTTTTGATATGTTGTAGAGAATTACTTGAAACGTGGAGAAATATTGTTTCCGGGGAGGGTGGGGGTCAGAGGAGTTACAAAGGGGGACTTGAAAGCTTATTTCGGAAAACCTCATTTATAATCTGAAATATATTTCAGACATGATTCTGACTTGAGGCAATATTATTAAGATTCTTACGCCGGATATTCTGACGTACACGGCAGAGTTCCATTTCCCACCACTTTGGCGTTGGAGGGAATACAAATTTACGAAATTTTTATATAGTAGTCACACGCGATAACAGTGTTCAGCAAAGTTATGGAGGTTTTCATGGGGACTATTTCTGTGGAAGAGCATATAGCTCTATCTCTCACCGCATTGGCGCTGGAGTCAATAAAAACGCTTGATCTTTTTATATAAAGGTCACAAGCAATTATAAGGTTCGGCAAAGTTGCGGATATTTTCCTGGGGACTGTTTCTTTCGAAGACCATATAGTTCTATCTCTCACCGCTTTGGCGCTGGAGTCAATCGAAACTTTTGATCTTTCTATATAGAGGTCACATGCGATTACAATGTTCAGCAAAGTTTCGGAGGTTTGCGTGGGGACTATATCTCTCGAAGACCAGGTAGTTCTAGCTCTTACCACGTTGGCCATGAAATCAACACAAATTTTGGAACTTCGTATATAGACGTCACACGTGGTGACAATGTTCGGCAAAGTTGTGCAGGTTTTCATGTGGATTATTTCCGTCGAAGACCAAATAGTTGTATCTCTCACCGCTTTAGCGCTAGAGTCAATACAATTTTGAAACTTGGTATATAGACGTCACACACGATTGCAGTGTTCGGCAAAATTGTGGAAGTTTTCACTGGCACTATTTCTGCCGAAGACAATCTAGTTCTGCCATTCACCGCTTTGGCGCTGAAGTCAATAGAAACTTTTGGACTTTATATATAGAAGTCGCAAGCAATTACAATGTTCAGCAAAATTTCGGAGGTTTTCATGTGGATTTTTTCTGTCGAAGATAAAATATTTCTATCTCTCTACAATTTGGCGCTGCGGTTGTTTAGGCCCCAACTCTATAGAGGTTTTTGGTGTAGTAATATATGTTTGACGGGAGCTATTTTACCAACCGGAGAAATGGGATCAATTTAATGTCTTCGTTCGGTGTGTTACGGGGTAAATTTTGTGTATTCTTAATAGATCGACCTAAGACATGAAATATATCGCCAGCGGTGCTGCGAGAACGGGGTAAAAGATCCATTATGTTGCGAATAAATATGCTACGCTTGAATACATTTTGTTAATTTACAGTGATTAGTAAACTGAAATTTTTAGGAGGCCGTCTGAGGACGGGTTACCACCTAGTTTTGTATTAAAATGGGAAAATTTTCATTATTGCTGTACAAAAAAAATGTTTTTTTAGGCTTTCTCTAATTATAATTAATCAAACAGAACTTATGTTAATTCATAATTTAGTAAAAAAATTTATTTTTTTGAATCAACTTTGAATCTAGATCGTTTTATTTTTTAATTAAAATTACCAGTGATAGTAATTTTTTTGGTGAAAATGGGGGCAACTCTTAAAATTCGTCGAAGATGTTGTATATTCAGCCTTGTCAATTCTAAATCCCTTTTTTTGGATTTAAGCTTTCCAAAAAATGAGAAATGAAATGGCTTTCGGCTATGGGCTTACAAAATTTTTCGCCATTGAGTAGAGATATAATTTGCTCGTTACATTTCAATAAAGAGGATCTAAAGCGAATTATTTAATTTTGTACGCTTAAGAGAAACTTGTTTTTTTGTGAGTAAGAGTAATCACGTTTTCTCGCTTGAAGTTTTTGACTTTAGAGATGCTTGTGTCTTTGTATTAGTGATTTAATTTATTAAATCAATTATTGCCTGGCTCGGGTGTAACATAGGTAAATGAAAAGTACATACAAACATGGTCATAATCACATAGGACATTCTGTAAAAGTTTCAAAGCAATTGGTCGAGAAGTTTCGGAAATTACCGGTTAGGAACACACGAACATTTACGATTTTATTTATATAGATATATGCCAAAAGTAAAAAAAAAATTTGCACTGAATTTTTTCTGTTGAATATGAAGTGAAAACCGTTGAGTGAAATGTACAGGGAGGGAGTGCAGCGAGAGCAGCAACAGGAAATCCATCAAATTCAATGACAACACCGCCCAGCATGTGGGTTAATTTAATAATTAACCAGGCGATGTTAAATGTTGGAAGCCGATTGTGTTCCATATGGCAGAGCGCAAACAAAATATTTTAATTGTATTTAATTTAAAAATGAATAGCATACACTGGTGAAAAACCTATATAACGCGTACCGTACCAAATTTCAACACAATCGACTTCCAAAAACAAAAATTTCATAGCTGCTATTAATCCGACACGAGTTAGTCGCGAATTACATGGGTGTTCAATCCTTAATGCATTGCGTCCTATAAAACTCGGTCTGATCAATCGGATCTACTTCTTGACCAAACTTTCCGGTGGACGTGGCCAAATTTCAGGTGATGTTACCTAAAATAATTATTTTGCCATGTGCAGCCAGTGCTTGATCTTACCTTTTGCTCATCATCATCCCATTGAAAGAAATGTCAATTACCACGACAGTGTGAGCCTCAACACTTGTCCCAATCAGATGATAACCTCACGCAATCTATCTGCCACAAATCAAATGCAAAGCAGAGAAAAAATTAAAGTTAAAATTGTAATGAATAAATTGGACGAACGAATGTGCAGATAATTAACTACACCAGAAAAGATTCATTTATTTCAAATAAAAGAAAGTTTAATGGGCAATCAAAATTTCCAATACTCAGACGAAATAAGGATATACGCCACTTTTGTGTAACATAAAACGTGCAGTTTTATGTTGCACCGCGCACAACCAGAAAAAAACTTACTCGGAAAAGCTGCAAAGCTTCAAAGTTAGGCGCTATTTATGTAATTTAAAGGGTAGTTTAAAGTAGATAGCGCAGAACCAAAACTCTTAAGCCAAGCGTTGGGCGCCATTTATGTAGCAACCGGTGTTGGTTGTATGTTAGCAATTTGTTTGCTTGATCAAACAAATATCCCAACATTGTGGTCCTTTGCTAAAAAGGCATATAACTGACCGGTATCAGTTATATGTAGTGGCAGTAGAGCTGAAAGTAACCAAGAAAAGGTACACCCAGCTTCTGTCCTCTAACTAGCTCGTCGGAGGGAAGTGGGCGGTTACCTTCTACCACTGACCACGGTGTTACACAAAGTTTCATGTGTACCATGATTTCGGCTGACAAAAAGCCTGGAGAAGTAGGTTTATTACGTCCACACCTTTTCGTGTCATCAGCAGGTATCTAAAAAAAAGGAAAAATTTAATTTATAAAAAACTTGTGGATTTAGGTGAACTAAAAGTTCAAACAAGGGTTACCAGATAAAGGAAGGAGGGGAATCATTTATATGATACAAAACCCGGACAACGGACAACGGACGGATTGATCTATGGCGTCAAAATTGCGCATAACGCCGGTGCTGTCATCGGACTAGGTGAACCGATGATATTGTTCACCCCTGAGCTAAATATATCCCACCCATAGAGTCCAACAAAACAGGACTCCCCATGACCATGTTTTTGCCCAAAAAATATAACATGGTCCCTTGACTCGCAACAAAAACGAATTTCAGGGGTGTAAAACCCAACAAACTCAAATATATTCGTACGTACATACAAAAACCAAAAAAAAACCAATAACAATTGCAGCCATAAGACATTTCGCTTTTATTACATCAAGCAAAAAATAAGACAAAATGGTACTTGGATAAAAATTAAACTGTATGAAAATACCAAGTAAAGAAGGAAAATATATTTAAAATAATGAAAGAATAAAAAAGAGTAAAATTGAATAAATTTATATCTTATAATCAAATAAACCAAAATTTTAAAAGCCAAAAAAAACAATGGCAAAAATGAATATGCTTATAATATGCAATAAAAAAAAATATCAAAATCAAATAAATCCAATATAATGTAAAGAAAAATTTATATGAAGACAAATTAAAAATAAAAGGAACTTACAGCGTTTTTGTTGAGGCCTCCACGTAGCACCCTGTCCTAAACTAAAATAAAGATATTGAAAAAAAAAATTTCGTTGACAAAATATTATCCAAAATCAAAATTTGATTCCCATGCTGAATTTGTAACTTTGTTGGTTTGTGTATGATGTATTTGTATAATGTCGATTCGTATACTTTGTGGAAACCTTTTTTTCAATACAAATATCGTATATTTTTATGTGGTTATCTTTTTATTTTATGTTATGTTGTCGTATGTATATGTTTTATATTAGAACTTTGTGTTATGTGTTATTTATTATTATTAATGAATGAAATTAAAATTTGGTATTTAAGTTAGTTTGTATTATTATGTATATTTATTTGAAGCTTTTATGCTACAGATTTTAGGAAAAAATAGTACTTATTATATATGTATTTATACTATTTCTTATTATTTATGATTGGTAAGAATTTTCATCTTTGTGTTATTTCATGTTTAAACTAATTTTTTCTGCTGGTATTTTGTATGTTTGTAATTTACTTATGTGAACTTTATGTTAAATTGTTGGGTTTTTATATCATATACAATAATTGTTTTTAAGTTGTTATTAATAATGTTAGTTTTCCTTTTTTTTGTAGAACTAAATTAAATTTTTTTTCTTGGTTTTCTTCTTTTTTGTGATTTGTATGTTTGAATGCCGTTAAAATGTTCTGCCTTTATCTGCACTTGAGATTAAAACAAACTTCAAAAAAAAATGAGAAATTAAGAACGTCTAAAAATCGAAAAACTCTATAAAACTCTCGAACAAAACTCTACTGATTTTTAAAGAACTGCACGCACAAACTTAATATTTTTCAATTCCATCAATAAAAAAAAAACTCGAAAACTTCCGAAAAAAAAGACTAAGAAAATTCGGTATCAAAAAAAACGAAGAAAAACCAAATTTTAAGTCCGTGCTACTTTTCAAACCAATAGCAAGTCCCCGTTTTTTTCGCCCAAAAGAAAAAACCGAATTTTTCCTCATCCCGTTTTCCCTTTGTGACCTCTCCCAGTTGTTAAATAAAAAAAAGTATATAATATTACTAGCTGTACCCGGACACGCGTTGCTTTGGCTCAGTCTGGTTAAATCGAAAAGAAAAGACAAAGCGCACGTTTCTCGTTATTTAATTTCCCAATGCTTGTGGTTATACAACATTTTTTGTTGTTCCATTTTCTGTGCAGATATAGAGATTTTCAAACAAATATCCTAACATTGTGATCCTTTGCTAAAAAGGCATATAACTGACCGGTATCAGTTATATGTAGTGGTAGTAGAGCTGAAAGTAACCAACAAAAGGTACACCCAGCTTCTGTGCTCTAACTAGCTCGACGGAGGGAAGTGGGCGGTTACCTTCTAGCACTGACCACGGTGTTACACAAAGTTTCATGTGTACCATGATTTGGGCTGACGAAAAGCCTGGAGAAGTAGGTTTATTACGTCCACACCTTTTCGTGTCATCAGCAGGTATCTAAAAAAAAGGAAAAATTGAATTTATAAAAAACTTGTGGATTTAGGTGAACTAAAAGTTCAAACAAGGGTTACCAGATAAAGGAAGGAGGGGAATCATTTTTATGATACAAAACCCGGACAACGGACAACGGACGGATTGATCTATGGCGTCAAAATTGCGCATAACGCCGGTGCTGTCATCGGAGTAGGTGAACCGATGATATTGTTCACCCCTGGGCTAATTATATCCCACCCATAGAGTCCAACAAAACAGGACTCCCCATGACCATGTTTTTGCCCAAAAAATATAACATGGTCCCTTGACTCGCAACAAAAACGAATTTCAGGGGTGTAAAACCCAACAAACTCAAATATATACGTATGTACATACAAAAACCAAAAAAAAACCAATAACAATTTCAGCCATAAGACATTTCGCTTTTATTACATCAAGCAAAAAATAAGACAAAATGGTACTTGGAAAAAATTAAACTGTATGAAAATACCAAGTAGAGAAGGAAAATATATTTAAAATAATGAAAGAATAAAAAAAGAGTAAAATTGAATATATTTATATCTTATAATCAAATAAACCAAAATTTTAAAAGCCAAAAAAAACAATGGCAAAAATGAATATGCTTATAATATGCAATAAAAAAAAATATCAAAATCAAATAAATCCAATATAATGTAAAGAAAAATTTATATGAAGACAAATTAAAAATAAAAGGAACTTACAGCTGTTTTGTTGAGGCCTCCACGTAGCACCCTGTCCTAAACTAAAATAAAAATATTGAAAAAAAAAATTTCGTTGACAAAATATTATCCAAAATCAAAATTTGATTCCCATGCTGAATTTGTAACTTTGTTGGTTTGTGTATGATGTATTTGTATAATGTCGATTCGTATACTTTGTGGAAACCTTTTTTTCAATCCAAATATCGTATATTTTTATGTGGTTATCTTTTTATTTTATGTTATGTTGTCGTATGTATATGTTTTATATTAGAACTTTGTGTTATGTGTTATTTATTTTTATTAATGAATGAAATTAAAATTTGGTATTTAAGTTAGTTTGTATTATTATGTATATTTATTTGAAGCTTTTATGCTACAGATTTTAGGAAAAAATAGTACTAATTATATATGTATTTATACTATTTCTTATTATTTATGATTGGTAAGAATTTTCATCTTTGTTTTATTTCATGTTTAAACTAATTTTTTCTGTTGGTATTTTGTATGTTTGTAATTTACTTATGTGAACTTTATGTTAAATTGTTGGGTTTTTATATCATATACAATAATTGTTTTTAAGTTGTTATTAATAATGTTAGTTTTCCTTTTTTTGTAGAACTAAATTAAATTTTTTTTCTTGGTTTTTTTCTTTTTTGTGATTTGTATGTTTGAATGCCGTTAAAATGTTCTGCCTTTATCTGCACTTGAGATTAAAACAAACTTCAAAAAAAAATGAGAAATTAAGAACGTCTAAAAGTCGAAAAACTCCATAAAACTCTCGAAAAAAACTCTAGTGATTTTTAAAGAACTGCACGCACAAACTTAATATTTTTCAATTCCATCAATAAAAAAAAAACTCGAAAACTTCCGAAAAAAAAGGCTAAGAAAATTCGGTATCAAAAAAAACGAAGAAAAACCAAATTTTAAGTCCGTGCTACTTTTCAAACCAATAGCAAGTCCCCGTTTTTTTCGCCCAAAAGAAAAAACCGAATTTTTCCTCAACCCGTTTTCCCTTTGTGACCTCTCCCAGTTGTTAAATAAAAAAAAGTATATAATATTACTAGCTGTACCCGGACACGCGTTGCTTTGGCTCAGTCTGGTTAAATCGAAAAGAAAAGACAAAGCGCACGTTTCTCGTTATTTAATTTCCCAATGCTTGTGGTTATACAACATTTTTGTTGTTCCATTTTCTGTGCAGACAAACAATTCTTTTTTGTGGTCGCTAAATTGCAGAAGTTATGAGGCAATAAAATTCGTCCTGACGTCAGATCAACCGGCACCTTTCCGTTCCTAATTTCCAGCGATTGATGTGAGAATATCTCTGCTGACCGATCGCTTTGCAGCTGTAGTCGCATATTTGTAGTTAATTTTAACATCTTTACGCGTCGCCGCAAAGTAGAGTATTTCAGGCAGGCATTTATTTCATCCGCTGGTGTCGATCGAGGAATTACAGATAATGTTTGCCTGAAATCGCCTGCAAGCAATATTAATGCGTTCCCAAATGGTCTGATATTTGCACGTAAGTCTTACAATGATCGGTCAAGGGCCTCGAGCGATTTTTTGTGCGCCATTGTGCATTCATCCCAAACAATAAGTTTGCATTTCTGCAATACTTTTCCCATGCGGGATGCTTTGGAAATGTTGCATGTGGGACTTTCAATGAATTGAATGTTTAATGGCAATTTCAAAGCGGAATGAGCCGTTCTTCCAACACTTGAGAATCCCCTCTTTTGCTATTCCACTGGGTACATCCAGCAGCGCACAGACCCAAACACTTCATGTTTTACCATGAATTCCATCAGCGATTTCAGCTTCTGTTTTAAAACACGTGCTGTAATGTCATGCCTATCCACCGGCGATTGGCCAGGAAGTACGAGCTTTTGTATTGTAAATCGTCCCAAGTTGGAAATTCCATCTAAGGTTTTGGTAAATTCAACATTTTCATTTTTTTGGTTTTAGGGTTTCCAAAAAATGTGACTCTACGTATTAAATGTCTTTCGGCTTTGGGTTTTCAAAATGTTACGCCAATTATTAGAGTAGGTTATAATTTTAAAATTTAATTTTGTATGTATAAACAAACTTGATTTTTGGCATGAACCCTATTTTTACGATATCTTTTTTAGCTCGTATTATAATTTTCGGGGGGAAAAAATTTTTCCTTCACACGTAAGTTTGATATATTTTGTATTAAAATGGTTGAATTTTCATTATTGCTGTACAAAAAAAATGTTTTTATAGGCTTTATTTAATTGCTAGGTTGTAACCCGTGCTATGACGGCTTCCTAATAATTTCGGTTTACAAATCGCTGTAAATTAACAAAATGTATTCAAGCGTAGCACCTTAATTCGGAACATAATAAATCTTTTACCCCATTCTAGTAGCACGACTGGTGACATATTTCATGTCTTAAGTCAATCTATTCAGAATGCACATTATTTACCCCGCAACACCCCCAGCGAAGATATTGAATTGATCCCATTTCTTCGGTTGGTAAAATAGCTCCCGTCAAACATATATTACGTAAAGGCAAAAACCTCTATAGAGTTGCGGCCTAAACAGCCGCAGCGCCAAAGTGGTGAGAGATAGAACTAATTTATCTTCGACAGAAAAAATCCCCATGAAAACCTGCACAACTTTGCCGAACGTTATAATCGTGTGTGACGTCTACATACGAAGTTCCAAAATTTTTGTTGATTCCAGCGCCAAAGTGGTGAGAGATAGGACTATTTGGTCTTCGACGGAAATAATTTCCATGAATACCTCCACAACTTTGCTGAACATTGTTATTGCGTGTGACTTCTATATAGAAAGTTCGTAAATTTGTATTGCCTCCAGCGTCAAAGCGGTGGGAAGTGGAATTTTGCCGTGTACGTTAGAATGTCCGGGATGCAAATCTTAATAAGATTGCCTCAGGTCAGAATCATATCCGATGTATATTTCAGATTATAAATGAGGTTTTCTGAAATAAGCTTTCGAGCCACCTTTGTAACCCCTCCGACCCCCAATCTCCCCGGAAACAAAATTTCTCCAAGTATCAAGTAATTCTCTACAACATATCACAAAGTTTTTTTTTTTTTTTTGCTCAACGAATTTTCTTTCCGGACAATATAGGACGGACAGAAGGAAAGAAAGAAGGATTAGCCTTTTACATATATAATAATTAATCAAACAGAAATGATGTTAATTCATAATTTAGTAAAAAATTCTTTTTTTTGAATCAACTTTGAATCCAAATCTAAAAACGCCTCGTTTTTTTTTTAATTAAAACTACCAGTCACAGTAATTTTTTTTGAGAAATTGGGGGCAATTTTTAAAATTCGTCGAAGATTTTGAAAATTCAGCTTTGTCAATTCTAAATACCTTTTTTTGGCTTTAAGCTTTCCAAAAAATGAGAAATGAAATGGCTTTCGGCTATGGGCTTACAAAATTTTACGCCATTTGGTAGAGACATAATTTGCTCATTACATTTCAATAAACAGGATCTAAAGCGAATAATTTAATTTTGTACGCTTAAGAGAAACTTGTTTTTTGGAATTAATAACGCAAACATTTTTCGCAATTCAGATGTTCCAGAATACATAAGCATTAAGCCCATTTTAAGTGTTGCCCCTCCGAATTATATTTTTAACGCCCATCTTTATTTTTATAATATAAACTTATTGATGTATGCGCGTGTGAGTAAGAGTAATCACGTTTTCTTGTTGGAGAACAGTCATTTTGAATATGCTCGTGGCTATGTGTTAGTGATTGGTTTTTTTAAATCAATTATTACCTGACTCAGGTGCAACATAGGTAAATAAAAAGTATGCAAGAACCACCTCATATTCCTAAGGAACATCCTATAAAATTTCAAGTCAATTGATCAAGAAGTTTCGGAGATTATCGATTTTGTACAAACGTACAGATACGATTTTATTTATGTAGATATACTTTTATTAACAATAGCTCTATATTTTAAAATTGAGAAAAAAAAATCAATGCAATTGTACCATGCAATTCTGCAACCAGCTGATATTTTATGACTAAAAAAAAATTAAAATACAGTTGAGCCAACATTGCATGGCACATGTTACAAGTGTACGTGTTTTCACAACATTCCTCCCCCCTTCGAGAAACCAAAATTATTATTTTCGAAGGACATAATAATTTTCGTGTATAATAAAATGGCTGTGTTTTTCGAACATTAGTTTACATTTAAGTATTTGTTACTCAATTAATTAATTTGTTTTGAAATAAATATGTGATAGTATTGTTTTCTACCTTTGTTTTTATTTTTACAATTATATTTACTTCTTTTTGTGCTAAACTTTGTTTTTTAGAATTTATCATATAAATGGTGTCCCAACAAGAAGTGCAAAATTTAATTTACGTAACGAAGTTTGTGTATATCTCGGGTATGCTGCATACTATAGATACGATCCATACCTCATTCGACGATCAATTTAATAAGGATTTAAATGCCATTCGCAGTTTTCAAAAATATTCCTTCTAGGACAGGAAATCTAAAAATTCTCTAGTATCAAGGTATACGTATATCTCAGGTATTCCGGGTTCTACAGGTGCGATCCATACCTCATTCGACGGGGAATTTAATAATTCATTGAATAAAGACTGCTCCGAAAGAAATTTGTTTAATTGTCTTTTTCATTACAGTAGACGCTCGAAACTTGACAAGATGACAAAAATAATGTCGTTCCTTCGTGCAGAGTTCCATGACTATTAACCGCAACAATGGCAGATGACTTATCACAAGATTTTATTACTTTAAACTGAATGAAACCAAAATAGCGCGAAATTTAAATTTGCACCTATTATGGAGACACAGATATATGTTGTATAATTTTTTAATTATTGTTTTTAAAATGTTATCGGTAATTTGCATGTGTTCTTTTTACTTACCTCTTAGTTATAGAAAAATTCATGTTTTTATTTTTATTTAATTTTTTAACATAATTTTTTTTTATATTTATGTCTCTTTTTGATATTTGTAGTTTAGTTTAGTAATTGTTCTGATATTACTAACATGTCTAAAATTTTATTGATTCTTATAAAATATATTTTTCTATTTTGAAAATTGTAATCATAAATTTTCATTTACATTTTTTCCGATTTTTGTTTAAGTTTTCATATAAACTTAATTCGAAACGTTCAGTGATGTCGATCGTTTTATCCGATGTAGACCGAACTTTAATCATATCTGAACTTCCTCATTAGCCATGTCGTTGATAGACTAAATAAGAGTTATAATTTGAAATTGGTGTACGAATGAGTAAAACTACATATAACATTAAATCTCACATTGATTTCAAAAAGGTTTAACTACCCTTTTTCAAATATGAAATTCTTTGATGAGTACAATAGTGCGGATGAAAATGCACGTCTGTTTTAAGTGATTTTACTTTACAACCATTGTAAATTTGTATAGTAACATGTTAATTTCATGTACCTGCTAGGATAGTGAAAAATTTTGATTTTCATTTGATCCTTTTTCATTCATAATTGGTAGATCACACATGCCCCTTTTCATTTTCCATGATCCCCTTTTTTTTTTAATTTATAAATAGATATGGATAGGCATATTTGTTTTAAGAGTGTTAACGTTAAAATCGAACCTATTTTTTTTTTAATGTTCAGTTTGTAAGTAGACATATGTTTTCTGTTGTACTTGTTTTGCGCAAACATATTTTTTTCCATTCATTTTTTTATTTCCACTTTCATTAGTTTGCGTAAAGCTACAGTTTTTTTTTCGTTCATTTAAGTGTCCTTTTCTTTTTCAAGAAATGATCACATCTATTTCTGTATATGTTTTTTTCATATTTTTATTACCACATGTAAGAATTTTATGATTTTACTGCTTTCAATGCAATATTTTTTGTTTTTCAAGCTAAGGATTTTTTTCCTTGTTTATAGTGCGTTCTATTCTATGTTTATTATTAGGTCAGAGTATTTCTTATTTCTGCATACCTAACATTTTTCAGGTTGAATTGAGTCTTCATTTAGTATATAATTTTTTCATATATATGTAGGAAAATTATGCCGGAAAATGGTTAATTAATAAAAAAATGTCCACATTTCAATTCACTTTATTCATTATATAAAAAAGAGATAACAAAAAAGAATATTAAAAGAATATTAAAAGAATATTAAAAGGAAATAACAACGAAATTTAAATAATTCTAATTCTTTGACTTTTATTATACTTAAAAATTATACTTTGCGACTTAAAAAAAACTGACTACTCTTTTACTTAGCTTATCGGAATCTGATCTTAATTATTATTAACTTTGCTGTTATATAGACAAGCAGCTTGCTGCTTGCTGCTTGATGCTTAATTCTTGATTCTTTATGCTTCATACTACAATGGGCCATCCTGTGTATCATCAGACCCAGAAGATTCTTGGTCTTCGATATATTGTTATTTGTTATTTGTTGATATTGGTCCGTCAATCGCGACTAGATCATCTACTTTGAATTTCTTAGCTGGTTTTCTACGTAAGTTGTATGTTTTCTCAGATTTCAATTTAGTGGCTCCAACCTTGCTGATAACTGGTTTCTTAGCAGTTGTAGTTGTTTTCTTTGCAGTAACTTTTCTCTTACCAATAATTTTTTTTTCGACAAGTTTGTTTGTTTTCTTAACCACAACTGGTTTCTGTGTCTCCAGGTTTTTTATCAGCGTGTTTTTTGTCCGTTGATTTCTTCTCAGCTGGCTTCTTTTCTGTTGGTTTCTTATCAGCTTCCCCTAAACATATAATGGGTGTATATGTCTTAACCATTTCTGTAACTTCTTTCCGACCAATTTTTTTTTTATGCCCAAAAATTTGGCACAATTCATTTCTTCTACATTTAATTTGTCTAATGTGTTATCCAAGTCTTCAGAAAACATTCTGTTTAATGTCGCTTTTCCTCCTTGGGCTATTAGCAATGCATGTCTTAGCAAATCTTTGCGAGGCAACATATCTTCGGGAAGCCAACTATCAGGAACTAAATGGCTTTTCAAATGGTAGTAGTCTCCATTTATACTCATGTCACTTAAGAATGATCCTATAGCAGTCTTTACAGTTTTACCAAATCCAGTCAAATTGATCTCTGATTTATTTTCCAGACAAAGTTTGAATTTATCACTTACTGATTTTCTTAGCAGTGTTATGTCACTTCCGGTATCGATAATTGCTATAAGTCTTTGCGATTTTAAATCAACTTCTACGAGCATATTCGGAACTGTAGCCACATAGTTAACTGTTAGAGTATTCACAGTTGGTTGGTCTTTCCTTTCAGTGTTTTGTGCACAAACTGTCGCTCTATGACCATATTGGTTGCAGCGAAAACAGCGTGTTCCTTTTGCCTTATCCGGGCAATCTGCTGCAGCATGTGAGAAACTACCACAGTTTTTACACCTGTAACGATTCGAATTATGCTCTTGATGCCTACTCGTGTCGTTTGAATTTCTTTTAGGACTTTGAGTTTCTTTCATTGACCGATAAATATGAAATTCTTCTTTTAATTCATGTAACAAGGGGTTTTACATATTGGGATTTGTTAACGAAGAAGGCAAATCCCCTGATGACCTTTTCAGCATATCTTCCTCCTTGCGAGGAGAAGATATGAGATGGTGCAGCAAATGTGAGCAACTGAAAGGCTGCACGCCTTGCTGAGTTGCGCAAACTAGCTCGCCGGTGGGGTGGGTCGCTGCTCACCACCATCTGTCATCACGTTACACATAGTTATTTATGCGTGCATGAGAATAAGAATGTCGTTTAGACTTCATAGTGATAGCACAGGCTATCAGGCAAGGAAATTCGTTTTTGCGAGAACAAAACCGAATAAATGGAATGTTCGTTAGGTTTTGGTCACCGAAACTGACCGAACTTAACGAGAAAGCCTTGCGAGGCATGTCGGGGCCGATTGGCAGAGGTGTTATTGCCAACCGGACTTTGGGGCACTTCCCACCCGCATGGACCGACAGCAGAATGCCGGCCCCCGTTGACGATAACCGCCCCTACAAATGGTTATCGTCCCTTCAAATTTCTTTTATGCCTTCTTCAGGCCCTCATCCGGTCCCTCTCTCACCCTCTCCATACGATTCCTATCTACCGTTCGACATTTTCACCTGTAAATATGTGTTAAATAAAAAAAAATTAGACCAAAATATATGATGATATAGACTTGTTATGCTTTAGTTTATTTTATTTATCCTTCTTTCTTTTCTTTGTAAAAAAAAATATGCGTTCTAACCAATTGTTTAGGCTATACATTATTCTTGGAGGAAGCCAACACACAAAATAAAAATCTTAGGTAATGATAAATAAAGTCGTGAATTAATCAAATCGACTGGATTTTATATATATTTGATTTCCAAAGAGTTTAAAGAAAATGTGATATAATGCATTGATTCTTAATTCTACAAGTACAATTCCCGTTTTATGGCAAAAGAAAAAAACCCAAAAGAAGCAAAAAAAAACTTTACCTACGCAATGTCTCCGCTCAGCATTTATGTGCAGACAAATGGAAAAAAAAACTTTATAATTATGAACAAACAAAATGCAACTTACGTGTGTGCTTCCAAAAAGGCCTTTCTGCAGCCCACTTCGTTCCTGAAATATATCAATATATATATATCTATGATTTTTATTACGGTAGGGACGCCAGATAGGTTTCCTTTTTTTTCTTTTAGATTTCACATTCACGTTAAAATTAGTAAAATTAAATAAAATTTGACAAAATTTGTTTTTTTTTTCAGATTAAAGATGCTCCATGTGTATTCATTGTCTGAAATATAATCTCGGGTACGCCGAATAAATTGAAGACGTTTTCCTCTAAGAAATCGGTGATCTGCACGGCAGACGCCTTACGTAGCGTCTTGAACAAAACAAATTTCGAAAATTTGTCCAAAACAACTAGGAGAGTGGTGTTACCATGCTTAGACCGAGGGTAGGGTCCTAACAGGTCAATATACAAGTACTGGAAATGTTTGTCAACTTCAATCTGTTTGCCCATTGGCGGCCTCAGCACACTATTTGGAGCCTTAGACTCTTTACAAACGATGCAACTCGCGTTATATTTACGAACTTCGCTAGCCATACCAGGCCAGAAGTATCTTTGCCGCAAATGATATACGGTTTTGGTAATACCGCCGTGCGCAGCTTGTGGAGGATCATGCGCCAGGCGAACTAGCTCGTCCGTGAGGCTAGACGGAACCCAAAGCTTCCACGATCGATCTTCCTGAAAGATATTGCCAGTGCTAAAGCTAGTCTTGAAGTACACGTAGCCATCTGACACTTACGTGTCAGGCAGCCTTTCCGCATTACTTTGCACTGTATCGATCAGGTCGAGATATTCCTTTGATTTGAAGGCTTCAGAATTCAAGTTTATGCTAGGTGCCGAAACTATTTCTGAAATCGCATCCACGTAAACACGTGAAAGCGCATCTGGCACCACATTTTCTGAACCTTTTCCGTGTTCAATCGCTCCATCGAGCGAAACGTCCGCTCAAGTCGCGCTGACTCATGGGCCATTTTAAACTCGCATAGTCGGTGATTATTTTGAACGGCAAAACTTCGACGTAGGCTCTGAACTTTTTAACGCCCAACGCCGCGGCGAAACATTCCAATTCCATCACGCTGTAGTTGCGTTGTGCAGAGTTCAGCTTTTGAGAAATATAGGCGATGGGTTTCTCATTGCCCTCGCCGTAGCTTTGCAGCAAAACACCCCCGACACCGGTCTTACTCGCGTGGCACTGTATAATTAAGGGTTTAGTGTAATCAGGTTTGGCCAATACCGGGGCCGAAGTTAATGAAGATTTTAAGGCTTCAAACGCTACCTGCGCTTCCGCTGTCCAATTACACTTGGCACTTTTCTTTAGGCAGTTAGTAATTGGAGACGACAAGGAGGCATAATTGGCAATACACGGCCTATACCATCCCGTCATACCCAAAAACCGACGAACCTGTTTTGGTGTGGTAGGTGCAGGAAAGTCAAAAATTGCAGATACTTTATTTGTGTCGGTCTTTAAACATCCGTTACCAACGATGTAACCCAAATATCTAACTTCTCTCATGCAAAATTTGCTTTTCTCCAAATTTATTGTGAGTCCAGCAGAAGACAAGCAACGTGCAATGGTTGCCAAAAGTTTCACGTGAGAATCAAAATCCTCAGAAGCTACCAAAAGATCATCCAAATAGACGAAACAGTTTTCTCTTAACTCGACTGGAATTGCTTTGTCCATCAGTCTACACATTCTTTGAGGAGCATTACAGAACCCGAATGGCATCACTGTAAACTGGTATAACGGTCTACCAGGCACTGTGAAAGCAGTTTTTTCCCTACTCTGCTTTTCCAACGGTATCTGCCAAAAGGCGTCCTTCAAATCAATACTTGAAATGAAACACGTTATCTCAAGTCTACTGAGAAGGCCTTCTATATGTGGAAGTATGTAAGCGTCTTTTTTCGTAAGGGTGTTCACTTTCCTGGAGTCGAGGCAGAGGCGAACCTTTCCAGGTTTGCGCACCAAGACTACAGGAGAGTTCCACGCGCTGACACTTTCTTCGATGACACCCAATTCCAACATACGGTCCAACTCAGCATACATGAGGGCTTGCACCGCAGGGGAAACAGGGTAGTGGCATTGCTTTACAGGCTCCGCGTTTTCTACCTCAATAATATGTTCTTCTAAATGTGTTTTTCCTAAACCAACTTGGTTGAAAGAAGGAAATAAAGTTAAGATGCTTTCAAGACGCGCGCGTTGTTCCGAATTTAGCGCGTGTGTGTTGGGATCGTCAACTGACAAACAATCTAAAGTTTCATCTTTAGAAAATATAGTCGGAGCTATATCGAATTCTTTCCAAAAATCTACACCTAGATATAGACTTTGGGTAAGTCCTGGTACGACGTATAGAGAAAGTGTATGCAGGTTGAGCTTTACCATCAGCCGTTTTCACTGAGGTGGGACGACCAGTAATTAAAATTTTATGGCGTTCGAGGAAAGCTAAAGCGCCAGCGCCTAGACAGGACACACTTGCGCCACTGTCCAAAAGGCCAAAAAGGGATTCGCCGTCGATTTCCACCTTAGCATATGGTCGAACGTCAGGTTTAAGCCTCACAAAAGCAGATTCCACCGTTTTACCCAATAACTTCTTTTCTTTGCATCTTTCTCTAAACTTGACAATTTTACTTGGTTTTAATACAGTACCGATTATTCTAATTCTAGCTTCGTCATATTCCATTTGACGTTGATGTAATGTTTTATTCGACCTTTACAGTATATTTTTATTATTAGACGAGATTTTAGTTGGCGTTTCGCGTTTCAAAATTTTAATGACAGACGGAGAATTTGGTTGCAATGATAGATTCGGACTCAAGGTTGGTTCTATTTTGATTGGTCCGAGGGCATTATTGGCAACCGGGGGTTCCCGTGCGTCTCCCGGTACCTCTGTGCGTTTCCCGGATTACATTTTGGGCACATCGGTAACGACACATCTTTTCTACCACAACGATAGCAAAAGAAGGACCGTTGTGGTATGGTATACTCGAGAACACCATGACCAATATTGTCACAGTTCCAACACTTGAACCGTGATCTACCATTAGCATCCATAGCTTCCAAATGATCTCGTGTTCCGTTTAGCCACATATGTTCGCTCGCATACCCTCGAATACTACTATCGATTTCGGCAGATTGATATGGTAAGCTACTACCGAAATGAGATGAATTAATATTGTATTGATTCGATACCGGTTCGCGAGGAAAAGATTGGCCACCTATGGTATATTGTTGGTGGTTATACGAATAACTTCTTGGGTCACAACCATTTTTATACTCTTGGTATGGGAGATGAGAATCATTTTCCTGTCTGAAGCGAGAGTCCGGTATAAAGTTTGTCCTAGCAGGTGAGTGATTTGCACTGAATTCCTGACTGTTTCCATTTTGGCGAAAATCAGTGGTGCGAAACATTTCGTTTTGCGGGTCTAAGTCTATCATTATCCAAATCAATCCTATCATTTACCGAATCTGGTCCATATGATAAGTTACGTTCGTCCAGATCATCCAATTCATGGATGGGCCGTGTTGGGTTTTGCCAAGTTCGTCTTGGTTCTCTTTCAGAAAGATGGCGTTCCGCTTTGCGGCATACTTCCTGAAAGCGACTCAGACTCATGGCAGGCATTCCGAAAATTAAATTTGCGATCTTATCTTTGACATTACCTCTCATAATGTCGACCTATTCTATTTCCGTCATAGGAATTCTTAACCGATGATATAGTGATATAATCGAATCGTAAAAATCGTCAAAAGTTTCGCTATTCGATTGCTTCCTTTGTAACATCCGACGCATGATTTCATGGTCAGTGTCCAGGCTCTTGAATTGATGTCGGAGGGCTGCCTTTAAGCCATGCCAATCGATGTGGGGTTCTCTTTTCAGCAGTCGCCAATACCACTGCTCAGCCTTATCGGAGAGCAGGGTATGGAATAGGGTACAAATGGCGTACCACGAATTATCCCCACGCGATTGCATGGTTTCTATGCGGAATATAAATTCTTCCACCGACATATCTTGAGCCTTTCCACTGAACCTGAATCCCCATTTGTCGATTCGGGTATCATGTCGTAAAATAGCGTGTCGAACTTCCTGACCATTACGATTCGTGCCTGGGTTAAGATTTGAATTCTTACTTGGGCTACGCCTTTGGGTGTTGTTTGGTTTAAAAGGCATGCGTGGATTCGGATCATGATTGGGGTCGACGTGGTGATTATTGTTTGACGCTAAAATAGCGTTCACGTTATAATTTGGGTTTTGATTATTAGCACCATATGGAGGTGGTGGTGGTTGATGAATGTTTTGGTTTGTTGTTGGTTGACTCATTCTCTGAGGAACGTTCAAACTATAATTTTCGTTCAAATAATTGAAGTTACTAGACTGGTCGACTGGTGGAGCCACTGAACCTGGTGCTTGCGATGGTGCATTCAAAGTCATTCGCTTGATCTGATTGAGTAACTCACTTTGGATCTTTGCCATCTGACTACTCACAGCCGCCTCGATCATAGTGCCTATGTTTTCCGTGGAAGCACTTGGATCCGAAGGAGAGAGGAAAAAGGCGCCATCACTAGAACCCAATCGTGTGATAGTTGAGTTTGCCGCACCTCTTCCTCGACCACTACGACTGCGAGTTGTCATTGTAGCAGAAGCCACGAATTTTGAAGCTTGTGAAGATTCAACGAAAGCTGTGATTGGCTTCGCGTAACTCGAGATTCATCTTGACCGGTCAATACATTCACCGCAGCACCTTGAACATCTGTATTTGTCTCTGTCGACACATTTGGTACAATTGTGGGGTTGATTTTAGGGGTTGCACCTGTACTTGTATCTGCCATTCCGTAAACACACCAAAAAATTTACAAAAACACAGGTCAAATTAGTTTAGGTGTATGAGTTTACGTTTTTGACGGGACCTCAGAATAAAATCAAACGCCCAGATCTAATTGCCACTAATATGAAGAGGAATGTGTGAAGACACCTTAAGTTTCCAAAGATAACCAAATTATAATCACACCAAATCAAAACGCCCACGTTCACGTGTTACCTCGATAGTTACTATTCAGTCAGAAATTCAGCACAATATAAGGTCAAGTCTGGTAACTTTGAGGAATGTTTCCTCCCAAAATTTGAAAATTTTCAGAGAATAATAAATTATGGGCAAAATAATAAAAAAAAACCTTTAATAATAATAATAAAGAAAAATTTGGTAATGTATAAAAAAATATAATAATAAAAAAACTTGAGAATAGAAAAAAATTTAAGAATAAAAAAAAACTCCCCCACCAAAATATATATATGAAAAATATGAAAATAATAAATAAAAATTTTCAAAATGTAATTTCAAAAGTAATGATAATTCCCAAAAATATGTGTAACTTAAAACTGTAATAAACTAAACCCAAAACTGAAAATAATAAAACTAAACCGAAAAAGTAATCAAAAAAAACTAAATCAAAAGTGAAAAAAAGCTGAAATAAACTAAAATAAACTTAACTAAACTTAACTATACTAAACCAAAAAAACCAAACCAAGCCCAACTAAATAAACTAAACTAAAATTTAATAAAGAATCTAAAAAAATTTAAACCAAATCGAAGAGGAAAAAAAAAATCTCGTAAAGAAAATTATTTCCCATAAAAACAAATCCTATAGAAAATTCCTTTCAAAAATATCCGAAGAAATTTCTCAAAATTTTATCGAAATAAATTCGCTCAAATATAAACATCCACAATATAAATCCTTCAAAAAAAATATCAAACGCAATAACGTAAGAGCGAGAGAGAGAGAGACGAAACAAGTGGACGACACGAAGAAAACATAAACCCGACATGCACTCACGAAACGAAAATTGGATGTTGATGGGTGACCCGCGAACGGTGCCGCGTCGAGTGATCGGACACCTGCAATAGCAACCAAGGCCGAAGCATGTGATCCGATCCAAACGACTGGCACAATCCCGGACCACTATGTCTGGTGTGGTTGCATGACCCTCGTGTCCTCACCGCATTATTCGTAGGCTTAATTAAGCACAAGAATGTGCGAAAAGGCGCACTATGCTCATACATCCACACCCATAGCATTTCCCGGAGTCCAAACTGCATTGAAACGTGAAGCGTCGCAATGACTACAATATTCATGTAGCACCTAAACCACATTTCAAACGCTTTTGCGGCAAGCGGAATATTCAATTAATAAAAACCGAAGTAACTGCTACTACGCAACCATAAAAAAAACGTGACGACAGTAGGACTCTACATAATCGCGATCACGAAAAGCAAGTCCAATTCCGAAAACCAAAAAAAAAACGAACATCCGAAATTATGTTCACATCAAAACTTCGTTCAGAAAAAAAAAGTTGACTAAAAAAAAACAAGATGAAAATTTTTAAATTTAAACAGGGTGTTTCGAAAGTTTCGAAAAAAAGTTTGAGTCAAATTTTCAAATTTTCTAAAAAAAATTTGTTTTTCTGAAAATATTGGTTTACCATAAGGTAACAACCAAAACGCCATTTTCAAACATCAACTCGTTCGAAAATGTGTCAAACAATTTTGTTTCAGCTCCATTTGTAATTTCAACCGAAGTCGAAAATACAAATGGCAAACAAAATTAAAGATACGCTGGCAGAACCAACGAAACGTTGGGCGCCATATATGTAACAAGGGGTTTTACATATTGGGATTTGTTAACGAAGAAGGCAAATCCCCTGATGACCTTTTCAGCATATCTTCTTCCTTGCGAGGAGAAGATATGAGATGGTGCAGCAAATGTGAGCAACTGAAAGGCTGCACGCCTTGCTGAGTTGCGCAAACTTGCTCGCTGGTGGGGTGGGTCGCTGCTCACCACCATCTGTCATCACGTTACACATAGTTATTTATGCGTGCATGAGAATAAGAATGTCGTTTAGACTTCATAGTGATAGCAAAGGCTATCAGGCAAGGAAATTCGGTTTTGCGAGAAAAAACTGAATAAATGGAATGTTCGTTAGGTCTTGGTCACCGAAACTGACCGAACTTAACGCGAAAGCCTTGCGAGGCATGTCGGGGCCGATTGGCAGAGGTGTTATTGCCAACCGGACTTTGGGGCACTTCCCACCCGCATGGACCGACAGCAGAATGCCGGCCCCCGTTGACGATAACCGCCCCTACAAATGGTTATCGTCCCTTCAAATTTCTTTTATGCCTTCTTCAGGCCCTCATTCGGTCCCTCTCTCATCCTCTCCATACGATTCCTATCTACCGCTCGACATATTCACCTGTAAATATGTGTTAAATAAAAAAAAATTAGACCAAAATATATGATGATATAGACCTGTTATGCTTTAGTTTATTTTATTTATCCTTCTTTCTTTTTTTTGTAAAAAAAAAATATGAGTTCTAACCAATTGTTTAGGCTTTACATTATTCTTGGAGGAAGCCAACACACAAAATAAAAATCTTAGGTAATGATAAATAAAGTCGTGAATTAATCAAATCGACTGGATTTTATATATATTTGATTTCCAAAGAGTTTAAAGAAAATGTGATATAATGCATTGATTCTTAATTCTACAAGTACAATTCCCGTTTTATGGCAAAAGAAAAAAACCCAAAAGAAGCAAAAAAAAACTTTACCTACGCAATGTCTCCGCTCAGCATTTATGTGCAGACAAATGGAAAAAAATTTTTATAATTATGAACAAACAAAATGCAACTTACGTGTGTGCTTCCGAAAAGGCCTTTCTGCAGCCCACTTCGTTCCTGAAATAGATCAATATATATATATCTATGATTTTTATTACGGTAGGGACGCCAGATAGGTTTCCTTTTTTTTTCTTTTAGATTTCACATTCACGTTAAAATTAGTAAATTTAAATAAAATTTGACAAAATTTGTTTTTTTTTCAGATTAAAGATGCTCCATGTGTATTCATAAGTTTTTTTTTTAACCTCCCAGAAACGTCATCCAAGGTCAATAGGAGTAGAGTTGTTGGTTGATAAACCATTCCATGTGGACTCATCATAATTTCACATACATCGGTTGGTGGGTTATCACATGAGGACATTTTTTTTTTCAATTTCTTCCAGTGGGTCCAGTACGGTGATTATGAAATTGATGACGATGATGGTAGTGGGGTTTAGCGCAATGATTCAATTTTAATTTATACGTCCTGATATAGAAGATGTTGTTTTGCGGTTCTCTAATTATGATACATCAAATTTCTTGTGGATGGTGGTGCTATTGTGCTACTATGGTGCCCCGTCCGTCATCGTATAGAGAGAATTTTTGCAACGGTTTCGGCCATAAATGACGCTTAAGAAGGCGTGTATATCATTGAACGCGCTCTTAACAAATTTGAGTATTTATTTTAGGTAATAATAAAGGGTAATGCATTTGGAAGTTCACGAATGAAAGTTTAAAATAAAAAGCCCCAGATTTTGTTTCCAAGGATGAAATAAAATTCTTGCCGGGAAACACTACATTATTTTTTTTCTCTTCTTTTTTTTAATATTTCTAATTTTATTTTCCCCTTAATAAACGGTTTATCTCAAACTTTTTTTCCTTCACTAAACTGAACAGTTATCTCCAAAAATAAATTATTTCTCATTCCGTTCTTTAACTAAAAAAATTTTAAACTAGAAGATATGTTTTATCTTAAAAAAAAACTAATTTCTTTTATTATTTCTTTTACTTATTTTTCTTTTTTTTTTAATTTAAAAAAAAACTCGAAAAAACAGACTCAGTTGGAGGCGACAAAAAAAACCACGAGGAAGAAAAGAAAAACGTGATAACACCAACTCCGTCTTCAAGCCTCGCAAAAACCCAACTGTTGAAAAGATTTTTTTTTCATGTTCTCATCTCCACAAAAAAAAATGCCATTAATTCTAAAACCAGTATTTGAAAACGTTTTCGTTCGGTCACACTTACGGGTTTTAATAGGTTTTTTTTTTCTTCTCATAAAAACATGCAATTATCGACGTGGCAGGTTTTCGTTTTCTCCTGTTTCATCTTTCTCCTACATTCTATTTAGTGTTACCAGGATAGGCGTTCGATTGATTTCCGAGAATTATTAGTAGAAATTAGGGGTAATGTTGGAAATCAGAGTGCGCGGGAGTAATTAAATAAAAAATGCTATTCTAGTGGTTGTTAAGACCAAAGTGTAAGTATGTTGTTACACACCGTTATATTCATCTAAAGTTTTCGCATTATACAAACGAATTTTATTAGACATACTATCTGGTATACCATTTACGATATAGGTAATTAGCGATTCATCGTCGATATTACCAGTATTCCCAATTTTCTTCATTGCGTAAAGGTTTTCTAATAAACTTTCTTTATCACTTTTCTTTCGGTTTTCCAACATTTTGTGAATTGATAAATTTGAAGGTTTGCTGCAGAACTCTTTCATTAATAGGCCTTTAAGTTTTGCCCAGCTAATAATGTCTGTTTCGACTTCGACTGCAAGTTTTGCGGCACCATTTAAAAGGCGTCTTGCATATAAATATTTTTGGATTTCGTTCCACTCACAAACTCCCGCAATGTCTTCAAATTCTTTTAACCACGATATAACGTCTTTACCGGCTTCACAATTAAATTTTTCTAAAGATTCTTCAATGTCTAATTATTTTGTACTTTTCCCGTTTCTGTCATTTTTATACTAATTTTTTCCACCGACTTTGCACTCTTAGAGTTCGCTTTTTCTTGTTGTTCGTTATTTGAAAAGGTTTCTTCCGATTTTTGACTATCACTATTTTGTTCTTCCGGTAATTTTTGATTCTGATTATTTTCCGCGCTTATAGCCGTTGCTAATCGTAACACCAAATCAGTTTTAAACCGGTATCTATACGACAATTCACCATTTCGTAATAATTGTTGCAATTCACGCGTTTTTAGCTTACTTAATTCGTTTTCCATAAAAAAAAATTACCGCGATTTTATTTTAATTTACTGAAAAAAAAAATTTGTTCATAAAAAAAAACTATACATTATTTAAAAAATAAAAATTATTACCGATTACTTTTGTTCTTTTGTGCACTTTTCCCTTTGTTTTGTTTTCTAAAAAAAATTAAAATGTTTATTGTACTTTCTTTTTGTTTAACAATTTTTAAAACTAATTGTACTTTTTATATTCTGTTTTAATTGTTTTATTGCTTTACAGTTCAAACAAAAAAATTTTTGAACTTCTGAATGTTCAAGGCCGTTAATTTTTTATATAAATGGAAATTTATATTGCATTAGCCTTTCTTTGTTCCATATATTAAAATTAAAATTTTTACAATATAGTGTTATATACTTAATGATTGTACTTATCTTGTCTCTGCGAATTTTAAAATGATGTTCACTTTTCACACTTTATTAAAACTCGCGCACTTTTCGAAAGTTTGGGTTGAGTGAAATCCGCGCACTTTTCATAAGGTTCGGTTCAACAAAACTCGCGCACTTTTCTTAAGCTTCGGTTGAGTAAAATTCACGCGCTTTTCGTAAGCTATGGATGAGCCCCCAATTTTGTAGTAAAATTATGCCGGAAAAAGATGAATTAATAAAAAATATGTCCACATTTCAATTCACTTTATTCATTATATAAAAAAGAGATAATCAAAAAGAATATTAAAACAAAATAACAACGGAATTTAAATAATTCTAATTCTTTGCCTTATATTATACTTAAAAATTATACTTTACGACTTAGAAAAAACTGACTACTCTTTTACTTAGCTTATCGGAATCTGATCTTAATTATTATTAACTTTGCTGTTATATAGACAAGCAGCTTGCTGCTTGCTGCTTGATGCTTGATTCTTGATTCTTTATGCTTCATACTAAATATATATATATATAGGGTGATTCAAACCTTACTTTTTTTCAATAGGGTTATTTTGACAGATTTCGCGTGACTAGTGTCATTCTGATTAGTCATTCTTGTTCAGTATTGTATGGCAATTCATCATGTCAAGACTTACATTCGTCCTTTGTTTGCTGAATGGGCGCTTGAACGCATCGAAGAAAATCCGGAATTTTCAAGCCAAATTTTGCTCAGTGATGAGTCTCATTTCTGGCTTAATGGCTACGTTAATAAGCAAAATTGCCGTATTTGGCGGCCACGTTGCCGTCAATGGCGAGCGCTATCGTGCCACGATAACGGACTTTTTGGTACCTGAAATTGAAGCCCGTGGTCTCGACAATATTTGGTTTCAACAAGACGGTGCTACGAGCCATACAGCCCGTGTTACAATGGATTTATTGCAAAATAATTTCGGTGAGCAATTAATTTCACGTTTTGGCCCAGTGAATTGGCCACCAAGATCGTGCGATATCACATCTTTGGACTTTTTTCTTTGGGGCTATGTAAAGTCAAAAGTCTTTGCCAATAAACCAGTGACAATGGAAGCATTGGAAGCGAACATTACACGTGTTATTCATGAGATTCCGGTCGAAATGCTTGAGAGAGTGATCGAAAATTGGACCGCCAGACTGGCCGAGCTGAAACGTAGTGCCGGCCAACATTTGAAGGAAATTATTTTCAAACATTAATTGCCATACTATGTGCTTAAAGTTGATAATAAAGATTTGATATTTGCATTTAATTCTAAGTGTTTTATTTTTATTTTAAGAAAAAGTACAGAATGAATCACCCTATATATATATTTTTTTAATTTAAATATGTACAGGTGGAGATCACTAGTCGCTTAATACCTGTGTATTATTTACAGGCGGAGATGAATACACGCTTATTACGTATTTTTTGTAGGGCAAGTTACTTTTCTTGGCACCTGTTTGAAACATTCTATCATAGTTCGCTTTTATTTTGGAGCCGTATGGGCCTTTCGAAATTTGCGAGAGCTGATGATTTTCTGTTTTTAATTGAGCATCCTTGAATTCGCTCTCACGTGTATTATTGATATTTGTTGATATTAGTTCAACGTTATCAATGTGCACTTTTTATGGTGTTTAGAATATTTATTTTCTAAATAAATTTTGTTCAATTTAAACCTCTTTATGATTTTACATTTTTCGCATTTCTTCATAGATTTATCAATATCTCGGACTATGTTTTTCCATTTATAGAATTTTTTAATTGCTTTATAAGTTTTGAATAGTCCGGAATGTTTAACCGGTAGTGAATGAAATTCTACTAATACTTTGCGAATTTTTTTTTTGACATTTCAGTGCTTCAGTGCTTATTACAAGGCAGCGATATCATTCATAATAATATCGAATAAACGATAAGTCGAATGTATATGCTATCATTTCATCATTAGTGTCGGGAAGGGAGGAGGGCTTTGAGGAATATTAGTGCGGCAGAGAGGTAAATTAATGGAAAAGAGAAAAAAAATATCATCATCATCGGCCGCCACCTTCAACCCACCACCATAAATCAACCACCCACTCACCGACACGAAATAAAATAATACATATAACTAATTATTTTTATGTTAGTCTCACAGTGCTAATAAAAATAAATGTGGGCAGCAACCAATAGAACACAAAAAGGTTAGCCGGAGAGGTTACATATCCGATAATACAGCAGAGTCAGTGACCAACAATCTCTTTAGTTTCTCCTTACTTAGCGAGAAGTCAAAGTGTGCAGAGTTATTGTTTACACTCTGTAACATTCTAGAAACTGGTTCAAACCTTCCATAGTCAGTACGATGACAGTCGATCATGAATAGGCTTACACTTCTTAGGGAGTGTGCGTTAACTTTAAATTGTATGCGTTCAAGAAGACTCGAAGACTCACTGGCACCAACAAGAATTTGATGAATGAAGACTATGTCAGCTACTTCGCGTCGTTTCTGCAAAGTCTGAAGATTAGTCAGCTTTAAACGATCACGGTAAGGAGGGAGAATGATAGCATTGCTCCAAGGAAGACTTCTAAGAGCAAAGCGAACAAATCTATTCAATTCTCTCAGTGTGTATTTTATGGTGCGGGGACCAAATTTGACTGGCGTATTCAAGCGCCGCTCTTACAAAAGTGATGTATAGAGATTTAGTAATATATGGGTCAGAGAACTCTTTAGACTAATGTTTTATAAACCCCAACATTGACGAAGCTTTGTTGATAATTGTGTCAATATGACGACGAAAATTAAGCTCGCTATCACATATGACAGCTAAATCTCTAATAAAATCAACTCTCGAAATAGAGTTTCCCAATAAAATGTGATCAAATAAGACTTTGCTACGTTTACGCGTAAATGCTATTGTTTCACACTTGTTAATATTAAGTGACAAGTCATTATTTGTACACCAAAGAGTAAATTTATCAAGATCAGCCTGAAGCAAGTGACAATCCTGTAAAGAGGAGATTACTTTGGAAATTTTCATATCGTCAGCGTAAATAGTAATCCCCGAATGCTTGATAATAGACGTAACATCATTAATAAAGATGATGAATAAGATAGGTCCTAAATGACTACCTTGAGGGACTCCAGAATGGGTAATAAAAGGATCAGACTCGATAGAACGGAAAAGAACCCGATAGCGTCTACCAGAAAGGTAAGAATTTATCCACTTTATAAAAAGGGGAGGAAAACCAAGAAGACGTAATTTTAGTAGAATAATACTGTGAGACAACTTGTCGAAAGCTTGACTGAAATCAGTAGCGATTACATCCAATTGATTGCGCCGCTCCATCGAGATGATGGCGGTAGAAGCAAACTCAGTCAGATTAGTAGTCGTTAACTTGGCTTTAGGAAATCCATGTTGTTTCGGGGAAATGAATCGTTTGCATTGAAAGTAAAATGATTAACAGACAATACTTTCAAATAGTTTAGGCGTGCAAGAACTTTTTCGGATCTACGAGTAGAGTATCATGCATTTTAGATAAATAAGAGTTATACTCAATTTCCAGTACACATTGGAATTCTTTCAGCAAAGATAAATATTTGCTATGACCGGAAACTTCACTAGAATTCAGATACTTCAGCCATGCTTTATTCCGCTGATTCCGCAAACCTCTGAGTTTATTGGTATACCAAGGACGAGATGAAGTAAGATTTTTTTGTGTACAATATGGTACTGACGAAAGGAAACACCCAAATAACGCGGAATAAAACTTCGAAATGGGAACATTTATGTCATTGTCATTAATATTATCATTAAAGCCAATGCCATGAAACAAAAAGTTTAGTAAGTTGAAATCAGCCTTACGGAAGTTAAACTTACAGACTTCATCAGAACATACCTTGTCGTTAGTCAAGTCACTGGCAAATAATAATTCCAATGGCGGATCGTAAGGATCAATGACAGAAAAACTACCATCGGCTGGTTTTACCAAGCCGTTGCCAGAGTTGGAACAGAAGACCAAGTCCAATAATCTATCCAAACTATTCTTAATACCGCTAATCTTAACCACGTCTCCGTCAATGCAAAAATATCGTAAGAAAGTGCTTGTCCAATTAGAAAAACTTTACTCAATTTAGAGCGCAGTCCACTCACGTTTTGGTAGTAAAGGGACAAACATTTTAGTTTTTTGAATTTATTGGACTTTTTGTTGGATTTTTCTTGATTTGAGCTCCAGCAGAGAAAGGTCGACGACTAGAACGTTCTCTAAGAATAAACTGTTTGACGAGAGTTTTGTCGGGCCAAAAGGATGGCGAAATTACCTGAGAGAATGCATTATCAGGGACCAGAAGTTTAAACGATGAGACGTTACTGTTAAGTTTACTAATTTTAACAGCCCTAGCATTTATGCTCGTAAGATCATTAAGTAACAAAGACTTTATATAATTTAGTATATCCGTGGATGTTGTTGACGGAAGAAAACGGGAAACAAAGATAGCGTTTGGAGGGGGTACGATGTGAAGAAGAATCGGTGTATCAAGCTCAGCAGTAGTGGAACGGCTGATAGTCTTTTTCCTACTTCCATTGATATTAGTGTCAAGCGGACTTTTATTATTAGTGCTATATCCCTTAATTTTATTAATATTGGTGCTGGTTTTAATATTTTTCATATTTCTTTCCTTCTTATTTGTAATATTTGAATTAGGAATATTCGAGGTTTTCGGGCTATTGTTATTGTTCCTATTAGTATCACAGTTTTTTGCGATAGCCTTACTACTTATATTATTGTTATTAATTTTTTTTCTATTTTTTTTTTTTTTTTGACTATTACTAATAATATTATTATCTCTATCGCTACCACCAGTACAACCATTATTGACATTATCCTCAATATTAGGATAAATAATTAACGGTTTACATTGGGTGACTTTGGGGTCTATGTCCGTACAGGTAGAAACATCAGTGGCGGTAACATGCCTATTATTGTTCTCACTATTAGATAAATCCAATTTGGAAATTAGATTTTTCAAATTAGTAAAGGCAGCAGTGTTTGATGATATTATGGATGTGCAGGATTGAAAGTGATTCTGCAACAGATTCAACCTATCGACTATAAGTCTCATGTGAGATACGGACTCGTCACAAGCAACAGGCGATGACGAGTTAGGAGTACACATAAATTCAGAGACATCATTCCGAAGGGTATTTAATTTAGACTCAAACTGTATCGACTTCTTCATTACTTTGGAAAGGTCGTGCTGTATCACTTGGCAAGTAGAAAAGAGTTTATCAATATCGTCAATGCGGGTGCGCAAGTCGTCAATACTTTCGCCAATGTTGGATAATTTTTCATCAATAGCTTTGACTTTTTTTGCTGTGAAAGACAAATCCACACTTAAAGAATCGTGGACTCTTTTCTCTAAGTCAATATTAGGTGAAGCGAACTTCAAAATTTCAGAATCTGACAGGGTTTAATGTCACAGCATTCTTAACATGTAAAGCAATTGCTCTCTATAGGCAACCTTAAGCACGATCGATGAAATGAGCGGTCACATACTCCGTTGCAAGCGATCGATACAGCAACGCCGATTGTAACATGACAAAAGGAGCATACAATTGTTGCCATGGTGAACTTTCCATTTTTGCAAAAATACGCAGAACAAACAAATAGAAATAGGCCTTAGTATAAATGAAGTTTATACTACTTATATACCAAAAGAAATAAAATAATAAAACCTTTGTAATCTTTTTTTTTAAAAAAAAAGAAAAAAAGTTTTACTTTTCAGATAAACAATTAACGGGACCCCTTAAAAAAAAATAAAAATCAAACAAACAAAACAAAAAATTATAAATTTGTAATAAACGGGAATTAAATGTTAATGTTAATATTAATAAATGATTAGTATGTGTTAGCACCTATTGAACAATAAATTTATTTCTTAAATTTTAAATGTTAGAAACCCAATACGATAATAAATTAGTGTATTAGAAAACAGTTACCTGTCATTCAATAAACCAATTTAGATTAATTTAGAATTAATGGGTGTTAAACACAAAAAACTAAGCCACTATTACACTTAAAACACAATACAAAAAATAAATCAAGGCACTAAACACAAAACACGTCTATACAACAGGACTGCTTTTTCTTTTTTTCTTCTCGATTGGTTAAAAATTTAATTCCAGTCTCGAGATTCACTTGTGAACACTTTTTATATTCGCGTTTCTTGTTAGTATTGTTCATTGGTTCCGCTTTATGTTTATGTGATTTGATATTCTTGTCACTAAAAATATCCAGGACTCCAACCGTAATCTTTTCATCACCGGATCCAATCAAATAGTTTCCAAGAGAAACTTCTTCGTTTATCTCATTCGATAAACAAAGCTTTTCTTGTTTAAAATCCTCTTCTATTTGAAAGACTTTTCTCGTTCGAGCAGGATTGTTAACTTCTCTCTGAGTCTCAACTTCATATTCCAGGTCTTCTAATACCATTTCAGTATTGAACCCTATTATACTCTTCGAGTTATAAAAAGTTCCTTCAATTGAGTTTTGATGTTTGCTCTGTGAGGCATTTCAAACCCAATTTTTCAGACTTTGCCAAATCTTTACTCTGTGACTGAATTTTACTGGAACTACCCTTTTTCACTAGAGTCAAATCATCCTTGTTTAGAATTAGCATTTTATAACTTCTCTGATTACATTCGGTTTTTGGAAAAATTAGCCGTTGACTTAATCCGTCAGTATTTCTCTTTAGTGACAATAAGTCATTACTTGAGGTATTCTTATTTATTGATATGGGCTAACACCTTGTATTGTTTGGGTCCGACCTCTCGATCAGAGAAGAGTTTTTGGACTCCAGTAACAATTGCGTAACAATTTTTACTTTTCTTGTGTTGACCATTTCTATATGAACTTTTGTATTATCATTTCTTTTATTTGGCCGTTTTGTACAAGATTTAATATTGTGTCCATAAACACGACAATTTTTACAGAAAGGCTTTTTTTCGATTATTACGCTCCGCATAAGTATGCCCTAAACCAGAGGTGGGCAAATACTTTTGATAAAGGGCCAGTTTAGGTTAAAATATTTCTTCAAGGGCCGTATACAATATACGAAAAGAAAGAACTATTACCAGTATATAGAAACAAAAGTTTATTAAAATAAAATAAAATAAATTCAGTCAAAAACAAATTCAGAACAAAATAAAAAAAAGAAAATAAATTTAAAAATAACAATAGAAAAAAATTTTTATATATTAATGAGAGGTATGGAATCTCTGATGTGAGTTTACCAGTTTATCGAAATCTGGACATAATTCACTTGTAGCAATTCTTAAAACCGCTTGCAGATTTTCGTCTGTTATTACAGAGCGATGCTGTGATTTGCTAAATCTCATTCTGGAGAACATTCTTTCGCAAACATATGTGGAACCAAACATTACAAAAACCTTTTTTGCTAGGTTACTCATTTCTGCAAATTTTTTATTATCCAATGAGGCATAAAATTTTATCAGACTCATTGTTCTTAAATTTTCTTTCAAGAGTGGATCACATTGCAAGTCAATCAACTGTAATTGGATTTCTCCAGGTGCTTTTCAACATCAAATGAAAAAGGACAAGAAACCAATGACATTATGTTCTCAATTTTTTTAAAGTCTTGAAAACGACGTGAAAACTCGGTTTGTAAATCAGATATTGAAGTATTATATTTTTGAAAATCGTAATTAATTGTAATTTGGTTTCTTTCTTTCATAGTTGGGAAGTGAATTAAATTTTCTGATTGTAAATGTTGTGAAAAAAGAAATAATTTTGTAGTGAATAATTTTACATTATTATACATTTCATGTACTATATAAGCAAATTTTTCCCTTGGAGTTTTAAGTTAAGGTCGTTCAAATGTTCCATTATGTCCACAGCAAAGGTGAAGTCATTTAACCATTGCTCATTTTTCAATCCGGGAAAATTTTGAATATCCTTTATTTCTAAATAAAGAATTATTTCATCTTTTAATATCCATACTCTTCGCAGCACTTTAGCTAAGTCCAGCCATCTTACAGGTGTGTGAGATGGAATATCCGTATGCTCAGATTCTATATCTTCCATTAGCGATACGAATTCACGGTGATTCAAAGCACGACCACGAATAAAATTAACAATTTTAGTTACAACACTAACAACATTATTAAGTTTAAGGACGCTCTTACAGAGAACCTCCTGATGGAGAATGCTATGAAAAAATTATATTTCCAAATTAGGATATTCAATTTTAACTTGTTCATTTATCCTTCTCAATAAAGCAACATTTTTTCCAGTTAAGCTTGGACATCCATCTGTGGTAACGCTAACAGCTTTTTCCCAAGTTATACCTATTTTACTAAGGCAATTGTTAACTTCTGTAATTAAATCCTCACCAGACACAGTTCCTTTCATGGATTGTAAGGTTGCAAGCTCCTCTATAATTTCAAATTGGTTATTAATACCGCGAACAAATATCGCTAACTGTTCAGTGTCTTTGATGTCACAACTGTTATCTAGTGCTAATGAAAAATATGTAAAATATGAAGCTCTTGTTTTTAATTGAGATAATAAACCTTCGGAAATATCCTTAATACGTCTTACTACAGTCCTTCGTGACAGCGAAATATTTTCAGAGAATACTTGCAGTTTCCACCATACAATCTTTTAAAAACTCACCTTCTTGAAACGGCTTACTATATTTTGCATTCTTATGTGTAATTACATAACTAACCTTGGTTATTGCAATATCCGATTTAGATTGACGAATAAAAAATTGTTGTTGGTTTTCCAATTGATTAGTTAATTCAATAGATTTGGCAATCTTAGCACTTGCTGACAATTTATTATATTTCTCTGCATGTTTTGTTGAAGAATGTCTACTTAAATTATATTCCTTGAAAACGGACACAGTTTCTTTGCAAACTAAACAAACGGCCTTGCTGCCAATTTTAGTACAAAAATATTGTGATGTCCATTGTTCTTTAAAAATTCGACACTCAGCATCAATCTTCCTTTTCTTTTCCATTTCTGTTTGAAGTCCTGGGTTATTTATGTTATTTAAACAGTAATGAGTATAAAATAATATATAATTTTTCTAAAGCAATTCAAAAATGTTCTTATCAAATCTTTCCTCTAAAAATCAGAATTTTGAGTAATAACCAATTTTTTCTTCCTCTATTTCTATTATGTTTTTTTATTTGCAGAAATCAGTATCTCGTCTGATAGAACTTAGAACTCAACTAAAACTGTGCATGTGCATTAGAAAAAACTCTATCAACTTTCTTCCTACTTACTATGACCTCATCTCTATTTACTTAGGCCACTGATTCTAAGAAAATAGATATGAATACATACTTATTTCTTTGCAAAAAAACCAATGTCTTATAAAATATTATACTATGATTGGTGTGAATGTAAGAAAAGACTTTTTTTTAACAGTAAATAAGTAAATATAAAAAAAAAATGTTAAAAATCAAACACAAAAGTAAAATATGTATAGCTAGCTATAATTTTATATATTATGCAAATATATTTCTTACACAAACCAAAGAAGGTTACAGTACATTT
Organism: Xylophagus ater; assembly: GCA_963422695.1. NCBI lineage: Eukaryota > Metazoa > Arthropoda > Insecta > Diptera > Xylophagidae > Xylophagus > Xylophagus ater. Next base: position 12,829,520 of record OY730482.1, on the reverse strand, counting down.
TAACATATTATGTATGTAATTATTTAATTTAACCACGCGCTCGCGGGCCGGATGATTTATGATGGAGGGCCGTATACGGCCCGCGGGCCCATGTATGCCCTAAACTATTACAAAATCCATATTTAATTGGATGCTGCCTTTTTTGAATATTTCATTTTGAATCAAAGTCCGTTCGATTCTGGATATTGTGATAATTAGATAAAGGTGAAGAGAGACCGGACATATTTTGGAAAAAGGATATTTGTTTTTCTACCTCTTCCAAGTCATTGACTTTTCGTAAGAGTTTGTCGAATGTTTTTCCATTTTCAAGGAGTAGAAAAAGCTGATGATTCGGATTCAGCATACCGGATGTAAACGCAAATATCGCGGTTTCTTCCAAATCACTTATTACAGCTTCAGCATCCGAGCTATACCGAGCATTCGCTTTTTCTTTGCAATTACCTAACAATTCGTTAACTCTTTTTCCAAACAACGACATGGTTTCACCAGGAATTTGACGCGACATTCGAAGTTCATTAACTAAAGTCATATAAGGCTTTGTGTTAATGAATTTTTCTCGAATAATTTTGTTCAAATTTTCGAACGTGTCAGATTTCAATTCAGAAAAAACCGACATTGCTCTATCTCTAAACCGGGTAGGAAAAAGTTTGAGGAAGAGTTCTTTTTCTTCTTCCTGCAAAGCATTGAAAACGCACTCGCAATATCGAATAAAATAATGCGCATCACTTATTAAACTTGGGGTTTTTTCCCCCATCAAATAAAGGACTCAAATTACAGACGCATTGATTCACTTTATTTACGTCAAATGAAATTCAAATCTAATGTGTATCGTTTCTCTCTTTTTCTTTTTATTACATATATGTATATATCTTTCTTAGTCAATATGTTTTAAACTCTTTAAAATTTAGTCAGTATATATATTCTTTAAAATATTGAAATATAATTTAAATTGTATTTTTTTCTAAAAGTAATATTGATATTGTATTATTATATTTTAAATTAATATTATTTTTTTTTTATATTTTATTTGAAATTAGGTTTTACTTCCCTGTTTTTTTTTCGTTTTGTGTGATGATTTTATGTGCTGGTATTCTTTCCTCCTTTGTTGGTTGATTTGTTGAAGTGAAAACTGCTTTAGCCGCGTTGGAAGTGATTTAAAACTCGATGAAACGCTAAAAAAGCGACACTTTTTTACCGAGATGATATACCAGTCGATCAGAATTCATAAGAACAAAATTTTGCATAAAAAAATATTTGTCAGATAAATATGCCCATATTCCAGAAAAAATAAATTCTTTTCAGATTTTGCCTTGCTCTTATTCTGATTTCTGAGCGCCGTATACATAGAATATAGAATACAGTGTTTCCTATTATCTTCGTCTCTTCTTTGATGCGCTGTTTCGTAAAGATATATTGATCAAACACAAACAAAGCATTAATTTCATAACCTTCATAGCTAGCGTTGTGTATTGTTCAGGTGTACCGTTTTCATTTCAATAAAACAATTTTCAAGTATGCCCAAAACTAATGCCACAAAGTGCTATGAATATCGGCAGAAAAAAAAGGAAAAAGTGAAAATAAGGCAAAAATAATAAAAATAAAAATGGCCGCGAAGGTTTGAAAAAATCGTGTACGTGAATTCCGTGCACGCCGAAAGGCATTATTTTTACAAACTTCGATTGTATTCTTCAATATAGTTGCCTTCGAGCGCGATGCACTGATTCCAGCGATTTTCTAACATTTTGATACCGGTTTTGTAGCACGATTTTGGTTCAAAATAGGCCTTTGTTTGGGCGATTACTTCTTCATTGGTGCTAAATTTCTTTCCAGCGAGCATTCTCTTGAGGTCTGCAAACAAGAAATAGTCACGGGGGGCCAAATCTGGAGAATACGGTTGATGGGAAAGCAATTCGTAGCCCAATTCATGCAATTTTGCCATCGTTTTTATCGACTTGTGACACGGTGCATTATCTTGGTGGAAAATGACTTTTTCTCTTTAAACCAGGTTTTTCTCACGAATTTTTACATGCAATTGATCCAAAAGGTTTCAATAATAATCTGAGTATATTGTTTTATCAGTTTGGAGGTAATCCACTAACAAAATTCCTTTTGCATCCCAAAAAACTGATGCAATAACTTTCTTCACTGATCTTTGGGCCTTAACCAGTTTTGGAGCCGAATTATCGGTTTTTTTTTATTCTGCTTTCGACTCAGGATCATAGTGATAGACCCAAGTCTCATCCATAGTGATGAATCGGCGCAAAATATACACTTTATCCTTTCGAAAATGCTCCAAATGTTGTTGAGAAAGTCGCATTTTCATGTGTTTTGCTGCATTTTTCGGAAATGCGGCACCTACTTTGCACAGAGCTTTCGCATACCCAAGCATTCATAAACAATATGTTCAACACGTTCCTTTGATATCTTTAGAGTGTCAGCTATCTCTATCGACTTCATTTTAAGGTCACCCTAAATAATTTTGTGGATTTTTTGATGTTTTCGTCCGTAACAGCTTCTTTTGGACGTCCACTGCGTTCATCGACTTCGGTGCCCATGTGGCCTGTACGGAATTTTGCAAACCATTTCTCAATGGTTGATTTTGCTGGCGCAGATTCCGGATAATAGTTATCAATCCAAGTTTTTGTTTTAACGGTATTTTTTTGGCCATAAAGCAATGTTTAATCAACACACGAAATTCTTTTTTATCCATTTTTTTTCAATAACATAAGTTACGTGACGTTCAGAGCAATAACTTGAGAACCAATAATCCGATTGCTGTCAAATTTTGACACGTATCATTAAAAAAATGGTTGATTCGAGATATTGTATCGATTTATTTTGGCGCAATCTACGTGAAAGCATACGAGCTTATTGACCCACGTGTTACACGGTATGCGAGCTAGAAAATCAATCAGTTCTAACATTTATGTAAATAACAATTCATAGAGGAACTAACACTTAAAATATTTGAAAAATATATCACAACAAATTTTTTGTTTCTGTCATTTTCACAAGAGGTATTGGGACGATCACGTCTAATTCCTCTTGTAGACATTCCAAATTTTGATATTGTTGTTCAAAACTAATGCCACAAAAAGTTTACGAGTTCATGTACAGGATCTTCAATTAGACAGAATAGCATCGTCGTCGAATTTTCTAATTCTTACCGAGACGTGGATGAACAATGAGATTATTGTAGACATTCCAAATTTTGATATTATTTCAATATAAAAGAAAACATACAAGGGCAGGCGGAGTTGCAATATACCATAATAATATAAATGATGGAGCCCGTGTTGTTACTCCACACATAGATGTGAATGCACAAAAACTAGAATCATTGTTTGTTCAGCTTTCTAAAGTGGGAGAAATATCTGCTTGTGAAAGCAGATTGGACCATAATAAATCAGTTATAATTGTGGCAATTTGCATTTCTCCCATCCAATCAATAAATATAATTGTTGAATTCCTCCACGAGAATTTGGTAAAGTACACACCAGAAATATCGCGGAATCTTAAAAAATATTTTAAGTGGGAATTTTAATGTTAATTTTGCACTGGATACAGCGCTCCCTTTAATTGAGTTCCTCAACACCAAATTAACTTTAAAATTGTGCAGTAGTTGCACTGAATCGACAACAAGATCAAAAACAGTAATTGACGCTGTATTTTAAAGATATATTGTTCAAATCCAAACCAAAGCATTCATTTCATACTTTAGGTATCATAAGCCGTGTCATTTATTGAAATTGAAAACAAAGAGTGTGAATAATGAAATGTAAAATGGCTTTTAAACTTGGTACCAATATTTTAAAAAATAAACCCTATAACTATCCCACCTTTGCATTCGTCTCATTCTCTTGCTGTTTAGTTTTCCGAAGGTTTCACTTCTACCGTGCACAGCACACATAATTTTTTTTCCTTATGGTTGTTTTTCCTGTTGGAATTTGATGTCTTTGGCGTTGCTTTTTTTTGTGTTTGTCAATTTTTTATTTCTTGCCGTGCTTCACTTTTAAAATTTCACTTTTCCTTTCAATTGATTAATTTTTACCACTTGTATGTTTCATTTTATGTATTTATTGTTTATTGTTAATGTCACTTTTACTCATTTTTGATTGTTTTTTCGTTCAAATCGCACACTCTTTCTTGTAAGTTCGAAAGATCCAAGTTTTTCAATTTTTTTATCTTCTTGGATCCTATCGGCTGCGCCAAATTATGTTGCGTATTCCCAGGTGTTGGGAATACACGAGAGGAGATCGTTGTGCGATTAATGAGAAGTTAATTATGAGTTGTTTAAAAGTTCATTTATTAATTTTATTTTAGTTTATTTACACTTTTCGTTGTTAAATTAAATTGAATTATTATCTAAATGAAGCTTCACTAGTCCTTCCAGCCTTTTAGATGGCTTTCAGTTCTATTGAAGATTGTCTAATAACCCTTTGTGGCATTTATATCCACATCTTTAAAATAATTCACAACTAATAAGTGATTACAACCGAACACTGATTACAACTGACTTTAAAAACTGACTTCGTAATACTACTATAAAAAACTGATCTTTTTAAAAACTCTCCTTTAATACTACTGACTTAATCTTCGAAAAACTCAGCCTTTTTATACTAATATTCTAGCCGTTAAATGGCTTGGCTTGGGTAGGAGTATACATTTTTTGTGGAACAATCTTTAGCGTCTTTATGTGTTTTAAAAAGGTTTGTTTAATATCGACAGATATTAAACCTATCATATTTCACATAATACCATATTGTACTATATATACTTGATCGTAAAATCATGATTCCTTGGAAAAGGGATCTTTGCATTGTTATCCATAAATACCATTTTTATGATTTTAGATGCAACGATGCAACATGATTTTGTAGACCCGTTTTTAACGATCTTCTTCATTGACTTTTAGATCGGAAGGAGTTTAAAAGATTTGTTTATTTCTTTTCATTCAAACGAACATGTGCATAATAGAAATATGATCTTTTGAAAATTTTATTATCTCGTTTAAAAATAATATTTATTTCTAGGACATTATATTTGATAATATTTTTCGATGTCCTAGACGATCGTTCAAAATTATATTGGACTATTGGACATGCACATTTCCTTCAAACATAATATTTGCATTTTAGAAAACGTGGTCCACTCAAATTTTACGATCGTGTAATATGATCATTTTTACCAAAACGATATTTGTATACCCTTTTGGACTTAGAATTTGGGATACACGTGTTCTTTACAACATTCCTGTATTTTAGAAAACCTAGTCCACTCAAATTTTATGATCGCATAATCTGATCATCTTTCTCAAAAACATATTTTTATATCTTTTTGGATTTCGCATTTTGAGTGCACGTGTTTTCACAACACTACGAAAAACGGAGAAAAAATGTTATTTTCCAACGATGCTACGAAAAAAGGAAGAGAAAATGATTTTTCAAACGATGCTACGAAAACCGAGGAAAAAATTTTATTTTCCAACGATGCTACGAAAAATGAAGAAAAATCGTTGGTTTTCAACTATCCTATCAAAGACAAAGAAAGGAAATGTAAATTGTTAGGTCTACTGAGTCTCATGATTTTTCAGGTCATAAAAGCTTACCAACGTTGTCGCTATCAAAGAAAATTCTTTGAGCGCCAAATTCCCAAAACGGAGAAATGAAAGGAATTTTCAAATCAACGATGCCAAAAAATTTAAGAAAAGCGTTAAACGAGGAAAAAATGTCTTTTTCCAACGATGCTACGAAAAACGAATAAAAATCATTGTTTTCAACTACCCTATCAAAGGCAAAGAAAGGAAATGAAAAGTGTTAGGGCCACTAAGTCTCATGATTTTTCAGGTCATAAGAGATTACCAGCGTTGTCGATGTCAAAGAAAATTCTTTGAGCGCCAAATTCCCAACGATGATAGTGAAAACAAAGATATAAAAAGAATTTTCAAATCAACGATGCCAACAAAATTGAAGAAAAAGCCTTAAACGAAGAACAAATTTCTTTTTGCAACAATGGTAACGAAAAAACAAAAATGTCACATCACTTTCACAAAATTCAACGTTTTTTTTTTGCACTGTAAAAACAGTCCTAGGAAGGAAAGTAATTCTTTCCTACGAATTGAAAAAGCGAAAACAAAAGCTTTTTTCACAAACTTTCACAAATATTTATTTTTTTTTTATTTGCGCGAAAAAACAAAATCGTCGGAAGAAAAAAAATTTTTTTTCGCACTACATATTGCTGCCTGCGTACTTATTCGTTGAAACAAAATATAAACTGGGAAGATTCAATATTATTTTGTGTAGGGATAACATGATCAATATTGATATGCATGAATAATCACTATCTTGTGTATGCATGATGTATATTGGCATATATTGGTATATTCTCGCTGGAAATGCCTGGATTTCACGATGCTTGTGTCTTTGGATTAGTGATCCATTTTTTAAAGCATTTTTTTACCTGTCACAGGTGTGACATAGGTGAATAAAAAGTACGTAAAATCTTCTCATGTTCGAAAGGAAAGATCTGCGAAAGTTTCAAAGCAATTGGTCAAGAAGTTTCTGAGATTAGCGGTTAGGAACAAACGAATATTTACGATTTTATTTATATAGATTGGTATGTATTAGTCGTCACTAAACTTTTACAGTAAAAACACTATATTTGCTTCAATTAGTTATTTGGGCAATTTTTTGCACTTGGTTCACAAAACAACACAAATAAAATTACTATACTAGGAATTTGACGGCGAGCAATGTACGTTTCCAATGATGGCGAAAAACTGCCTAAGAAACATTTTACAAAATTAATAATTATAAACTATGCATAATTGCGAAAGGTACAAAAAATTTAAAGGTACGCGCATTGCCATCATTCAAATTGGTTTTTTTTTTATTTACCGGATGAAAAATATCATTAAATTATTCAAAATTTAATATAGGTAAACTTGTTAATTAATCAAAATTGAAGAAAATATGATTAATTTAATTTCCTAATTCATTCACCGGATGCAAATATTTTACTTCAATTTATGATCAGGTGAATGAATTTTTCAATTTTACAAATAAGCAATAATAATTATTTAATAATAAAATACATGTTGAAACTGTACGATATTTTGATGAAATCCAACACGGCCAGAGCAACACTTTGATCAAATAATTTTTATGCGTGCAGAAAATTGTTTGGGCTAACAAGAGGGCTGGAGATATGAAAACAATAATTCGCACCCTCTCAGGACACTAGCGAAATGGGTAAAAATGTGTAAAATAGAATAACGGAGGAATATGTGAGACTAATGTCACGAAAAAAAGAGATGGCAAGAGTTTAAAGGAAAGGTTAATATTTCGTTGAAAACGAAATTCAATTTAACGGATAGGCTGACGGGCAGAAGATTGTGAAGAGGGATCCATTCGAAGCAAATTGTTCTTGTGGTGTCGGCTGATGTGTTTGCCTACATCGGGGCCTTTATCCAACCCCAAGAGCTAATTACATAACTACCCTTTATGGATCGCATCTGGCCCTGGAAATATGTGTGAAGATGGCGATCTCCACAACCTGAAAAAAAATTAAAAAGCTGAAAAAAGAAAAATCTTACGCCCCAATCATCCTCGGCCGTCACCGCTCAATTTTTAATTTTACGACTTTATATTAGCGAAATTAAAATCAAAAATTCCAAAACGCAAATGAAAAACGAAATAAATAAAAGAAAACCTAAAGCACACGATATATGGTAAATTTTGTTTTCAGATTTTATTAAAAAATACTAAACCAAAGTTATAAAAACAGTAACAACAAAAATAATTTTACTATATCAGAAAAGAAAACCCAAAAGGAAAATTCAAAGTTAACTCTAAACCAGAAGAAAATGAATGAAATTTAATAAAAGAAAAAAAAATAGAAAAATTAATTGAAAATATGAGAATAATTGAAAAACCACTACCACTACTGTAAATTGAATATTTATTCTCCATGGCTAAGTGGGAAGAGTTTGTAGCAGAGAATGAAATTATCTTCTGAAAATTCTTAAAAGAAAAAAAATTTTGCGATAATTATCTCCCTTTAATGATATTATCACAATACCATATTTTTCGTACTCACGAAAATATCATGCACATCAAGTTTTCATGGAGATATTTATCAACGAGATTTAAAACCGAACGATAAATTCAATAAATTATTCGTTAAAAAAACAATTTTTATTTGATAAATATCTTTTGAGAAGAGTTATCATTTTTGAAATATCTCTTGAAATAATCTACAATCTACATAGATACAAAGGTTTTAAAACAACAGGCAACATATTATGCTAGTACGAGCGCCACAAGACACATATTATAATTATATTCGGTAATTCATACGACCTACATATAAAAATGAATTCATCAATTGATAATATCCTTCTCAAAATTTCATACTGAAAATTATCCTCAGTAATAATTATCTTGCGATAAATTGAATTGTGTGATAAATTCAATTGTTTTCTCTCTATTGATAAATATAAAATGTATTTCTCTTTGAGTAAAAATCGTTGTGTAAAATTTTCACAGAGATAATTATTATTGTGAAGAAAATAACAAAATGATAAATTTCATTCTCTGGTTTGTAGCGTTGGATACATTAGTATTGTTCTGTCTAAATTGAGACTGTGTCTGTGATTTATCGCATTGCCACCGCTTAAAAGTAATTTCATTATAGCACTCCAGAAAACGATTATAGGGGACACAATTTTTATTCTGATATTCCCCCAAAAAATTTCTAAATAGTTATGAAGCAGGAATCAAAACATAGATAAAAAAAAATTTTTTAGAATAATAACAAAAGAGCAGTTTTCAAAAGCGAAATCTATCAGAACGAGGGAGAATGAAATTTTGTTGAAAAGAAAAATTTTATACAGGGTGGCCCAAAATGAACGTTGTGATATTTCTTAAAAGAGCCCCTTGCAGTATGTTGTTGAAACCAAAGGGTTGGATGGTTTTTCAGAGCTGGCCTTAAAAATTGTTCAACATCGTCCAATATTGAGCAGTATTGATGGAAACTGCAACACCGTCTTCATTTTCAAAGAAATACGAGCCAATATTCCTCCCAAACGGCACTCCGCGCCAAACAGTACACTAAAGTGGGTGTAATTGCCGTTGACGAACTGCACTTGGATTCTCTATAGACCATATCCTGACATTCTGCTTGTTTATCAAGGCATTTAATTGGAAATGGGCTTCACTGCTCATTATAAAATTTTCAAAACAATGGACCGTTGATGCTGTGGGGACCAATGTAATCACTTGCATATCGTGGCCCAACATACGTATATAATTATAATAATTACACTTATTTGATTTTTGTATTTTTCCGTATTTTATTTTATAATTAAAATTATAGTTAGTTAAATAAGAAATCAACACAAGATGTGATATAATGATTTTAAGTTAAAGTAATAAAAGAAAAGTTAAGTTGTTGCACACAAAATTCAATTCTGTTCCGAGTCTAGTTTTTTATTGAATTGAATTGTTTTTTCTAATTCTAAAAATAATTAATTTTTAAAGTTTACTAGATAGAAAAATAATGATAAGATATTTTATAGGTAGGTATTACTACTACTAGATTACATAAAACTATTTAATATTAAGTGAAATCATACATAGCGTTTTTGAGTGGGTTCGCCACAATGTTCAAAATAAAGTTCAATGACTTTAGTTTGTTGTTCGATTGTGTATTGTTCCATTTTAAATTCCCCAAGCCCGTTTTACAAAATCCTGAAATAAATTTGAAGAAACAATTAACAAAAAATTATAAATAATTCACACCACAACATTTTGCGCCACCTGTGTTTCTTCCAAATATGTACATATAATTATGGAGAAAAAAAATATATCAGCCGTAGACAGTTTCTGAGGAAAGAGAAAACCGTTGATGAAACGGTTCTTGGGTGAAAAACTCCTCTTACCAAACTAGAACTCTTTACAATAAGGAGATGTGCAAAAAAAATATCTAATTAATAACCATACACTTAGTATAGAAGTTAAAATAATTTAAAAGGTTTTAGAAGAAGAATTCATTTCAAAACCAAAGAAATAAAAATATTGCCAAAAGTGAATGTACCCGAACCCATCTGCACTTAGATATGGCTTGTCCAGAAACTACCAGAAATTATATTGACATATATTTTTCATGGAATCAAATGAATCTCTTCACTCCAACAAATATTCTCCCCTCATATATGCAATTACAGTTAAAAGAAATATTTGGTTCAAATCATAAGGAAAAAGAAGATTTAAAAATAGTTGTTCTAAAACCTCTCTTTTTCTTCTTCACCTAGAAACATACGGCTAATATGTTTTTCAATATTTTTCTCCATATTTGTCCATATTTGGAAGAAAGACAGAGTTGCGCAAAATGTTGTGGAGTGAATTATGTATTATTTTTTGTTCAATTTTTTTTTTTAAATTATATTTCAGGATTTTGTAATGGGGAATGTGAAATGGAACAATACACAATCGAACAACGAACCAAAATCATTGAACTTCATCACCGGTCTATTGTTTTAAGAATTTGGTAATGAGCGTTGAAGCCCATTTCAAATTAAATGGCTTCGTAAACAAGCAAAACTGCGGGATATGGGCTTCCAAAACTGTTAGAAAATTTGAAAAATGTAACCAAAAAAATAGTATATAATAAAACAAACTTTTAAAAATAATTTAGAAGGAAAATAAATCTTTAATAATAACAATAATTACAGAGGTCCGCAAAGCTTCACGTAACACTCTGTATAAATTGAAAAGTTAATAATGGGAGGAAAACTTTGGGAGTTGCTTCGCACAAGTAACCCGATTTAAAAAATTTAGTTTATTATTTTAAAACTAAAAAAAGAATTATGTGGATTTGTTAGTTTTTGATATGTTGCTTTTATAGCTGTTTTCCGTCGTCCTACTTCTCCAAATATGTTAACAGTTGGTTTAACTTTTTTTTGTGTAATTATTGGGTAATTACGTTTGATTATCATTGGTATGTTATGTGTTATATGTTATAAGTTATTAGTTAAATGTGATATTTGAGTTTCTAAATTATATTTTATATGTTTTCATGTTTTGAAATTGACTTAAATGCTTTTGTCTTATCTTAAATGTGTTTTATTTTAAATCATATATTTATTAATTAAACTAATTTTATTTTCCTTAATACTATTCAATTTTTTATGTACGTAAAATTAATTCCTTAACTTTAACTTGTTGTTAACTATTACTTAATTATTAATTTATTATTAATTATGGCGTATTACCATGGTAATTTTTAAATTATTAAAATTTATATTATTATTAGACTATATTTTTATTATTATTTATCTTTAGTATAATATTCTTCAATTCATATATTAATTCCTTTAATTGGAATTTTAAATTATGTATTGGTTTTAATCTGCTCACAAAGTATTGTATATTATCCATCTTTACATATTCTTTTTATTTCGACTTAAATTCCGTAATTAGAACAGGTTTTTTCTGTCTTAAATTAATTTAACTTAGCTCTTTCTTTTTTTTCTAACTCTATATGTCCTCACTAAAGAAAATTAATTTAGAATTAAACGAAAGATTTCTCAATTTTTCCGAGGCTCAAACAAAACTTAAAAAATTTAAACTTAATCCACATGTTTTTGAAAAAAATTCGTCTCCATTTTGCAAAATTATAAACCAAGTTCCAAAATTCTACTCTAAAAAAAAAATTCAAATTCAAAATCGTCCAAAAGAATTTTTCAAAAAAAGGACTTTACAAAAAAAAACCCGTTTGATCTTTCGATTTTTCCTTTTTTTCAAGCAAAAGTACTCTAGTTGCAATTGTAAAAACAAAAAACACAAAAAAATGCTTTGCATTTTTTTCAATTGCAACTAACGCTAAAAAAAATGAATAATTGTATAGCAATTCAATTTTGCCATCCGCTATTATTTTTTAAATGAAAACGAAATGCAGTGGTCGCAAAACCAAATTGCTCACGTTACAACTTTGTGTCTTTTTCTACATGTATCATGGAGAGGGGTATGGCTCTGGACTGTATCACCACGGACTTTCCAAAGCATTTGATAAGTTGTCTCATCGGGTTATCTTGTTCAAACTTAAAGCGCTCGTGTTTCTAGATTTCTTTGCTGATTGAATACGCTCCTATCTTGTTGGGAGGCGTCATCAAGTGCTTTCCCGGTCATATAAATCCGATTTTTTAATGCCACTTCTGGCGTGGCACAAGGAAGTCATCTACGACCACTCTTGTTTATTCTTATTATTCTTATTATTATTCACCAACGACGTAGCTGGTATACTAAAAAACTCCAAATTATCCGGCTATGCAGGCGATATGAAAATTTATAGAGAAATATTTCGTACTAGAGACACCATGGATCTTCAGGAAGATTTGAATTATTTTACCACTAGGTGCGCCAAAAACAACTTAATATTGGACATCACTGAGTGTAACTGCATCACCTTTTCGCGCAAACTCATTAATTTTTATTGCGAATACCATATCGAAGGAGCTGGTCTCCATTGAGTAAACAAGATCAAAGATTTAGGTGATATATGTGATCATGAGTTAAACTTCAGGTTACATATTGAATCGGTGATTCAGTGTAAAAATTCAACCCTAGGCTTTATCAAACGCTGGTCTAAAGAGGTTACTGATCCATGCGTAACTAAAGCTCTTTACGCTACGTTTGTTAGACCATTATTAGAATAGGCCTGTCAGGTGTGATCACCCTATCATGCGACCCATATTAATACAGTTGAATCCATCCAACCTAAATTTGTACGTTTCGCGCTATGGAATTAATCGTGGGGTGACCCACTACGTAATCGGCATGAATTCTTTGGAAAAGCGCCGCAAACTGGCTGATGTAGTTTTTATTCATCAAATTTTTCTCAGAAGTACCGATGCTTCCCGCGTTCTTGCGGAATTACCCCTACACGTCCGCTCACCGTCTTTACGTTTTTAAAATTAATTTTCATCGTATCGACTATGGGTATTATGAGCCAATTTCTCGTAGGCTACGTGAAGTTAATTCCAACGCTCCTGTTTTCAATTTTTGCACTAGCAAAAAAGGTGTTTTTTGGTATCGTTTCCATGCTTAAAATTAATTAAATCCGATTACAACTTCGGGTATCTGCTTAACCAAATTTCAGATTGTGTTTAGGACATTTCCGAACTTATCTTACATATTAATGTTATAATTTGTGTTTAAAATAACTCAAAAAGATTTTACCGGATTTTAGAGGTATTTGGCGAGCTCGTTACGTAAGGATATGTGTTTGTTGTTTCTTTCCAGGTTCTAAGAAAGGTTTGAGGTCCTTTGGAAGGAAACGTTTATTGAAGTTAATGTTCAGGCAATATTTACAATATTTTGCATGAGGATTTTGTAATGAGGGCCATTATCGAACAGTATTAAAATCGACGAAAGGGATAAAACTCGACATCAGGTTAAAAAAAAATCTTTATCAAGGTTAAATCAAGAATGTTACGAGAAAGGACGATAAGAATAACGCATGATATAAAATGAAATGAAATAGGATATCCAGTTAAAAACCCTGTTTTGAGGAAATTTATTAAAAATCAGGATTAAATAATATTCTATAAAAAAGGGAAAAGGCTGGCGCTGAGTTTCCAGAGTTTTATAGTTTTTTTTAGGAAGGTTTTTAAAAGATAAAAGGATTCATATGTATAGTAAAAGTTTCCATAATGGTTTTGTACTACTTGTGTATCTTGTTTATATAGTAATACTTTCCTATAATTATATTTTGTGTTTTATAAAAGCAAAGCAGAGCAAAAAAAGCGTAATCAGTTAATAGATTTAGATTTAGATTTTTTTATTTGAGACCTTTTTTGTACATAAGTTTATGTAATACATATGTATATCAATACAACTATTATTAAAAATATATTGTGCTGGCTTATGGTATGCCTAGCTTACAACGTTAAGTATTTTATAGTACACTAATGAAGTTTAGACAATTAAATTCTTTTTTATAGTATTACTTGTAATTGGTGCTTGTTCCTGGCACTACCTTTTGTAGATAAGCTTAAAATTAATTGAACAACTTAGAACTAGACAGAGAAAATAAAACAAATAAACCAGTTCAATGGCTTATAATTTAACTGTGAATTAAAGATAAAGAAAATAACTAGTAAATTAACAATTACTAAACTATTATTAAATACAAATTAATATTTACTCTTTCTCTTTTTTAGTCGGAGATTTAAAATGGGATGCAAAGCGATAATTGAATCCCTCACCAGGTTTATTGCTCAGTTAGTTATAATTCTAATTTTCCCAGGGAACTAGAGAGACAAATTAGGATTAGCCCCTATAGACGTCAGGCGTAGTCTTGCTATAGAATTTTAAAGTATGCATATTCTCTCCGATGGGGCTCATTAAGTCCGCTCAGCTTGCATTGAGAACACTAATTGTGGAGGCGTAATACTCAGACCCCAATGGACTATCTGAATTTCTATGAGATATACCCCTGATTAGCGGGTTGGGGTGGTCTTTTAGTTTCATAAGTCTGCTAAATGCAAGACGTAGCATATATAAAATGATGGGTGTTATTCTAGGTTGATCATATAAAGTATTGTTGGGAAACCACTTTCCATCGATTCTTCTGTATTTAGATATGCAGTGCCTAATTAATTTCCTTTCAAAGATTTGGAGTTCAGAAGCAACATTTGGGGTTATAAAGAGCCAAATTCCAAAAGCATATGTAGCGATTGGTGTAATTAGCGACTTATATATTAAAAGCTTATTTCTAGGTTCCAAGTGAGGAGAGTACAGTCAGGATTTGAGGATAGCAAAGGCTTTCCTAGCTTTATTAAGCACGAATCTTGCGTGCGGATTAAATTTTAGTCTGCGATGGAATTTTACCCCCAAATATTTAATTTTTGTTTTTAGAGGGATAGCTTGTCCTTGAATATTTAGCCTTAGATTCTTGCTTTCTCCTACCGCTAAGTAATGGCCTTTCTTACTTGCATTACGAAAGCAAATTAACTCACATTTTCCGAGATTGATTTTTATTCCCCAATCTTTGTAAAATTTCAACACTTTGTTTAGAAAAGATTTAACCAGGCACAGAGCATCATGTGGGCGGGTGGTAGACGCAAAGAGAATAGTATCGTCAGCGTAAAAGATCACTTTAGCAATATTTCCGGATAGTGGGAAGTCCGATAGGAAGATATTAAAAAGTTTTGGGCCAAGGGTGGAGCCTTGAGGGACACCTGATTTGACCTCTACGAAGTCCGATCTTTCATTACTGATTTGTACGAATAGCTTTCTGTTGTCGAGAAAACTTAGAATGATTTTCAACAGTTCTGGTGGACATTTCAATGAGAGTAATTTAAACAACAGCCCCTTGGACCATACGTTATCAAAAGCTTTTTCAAGATCAATAGCACAAGCCACCGTGCATTTCTTTTGGCGAAGGTTGTGTATGATCGAGTCTTGAAAATATAATAACGCATGTTCCGTAGAGTGAGCACGCTCAAATCCAAATTGCGAATTCGGACTTATGTTATTATCTTCGCAGAAAATCTATAGTTTGTCCAGTAAACATTTTTCAAGAATCTTTCCAATGTTTGAGAGAATTGAGATCGGTCTAAAACTATTGTTATTGTTTGAAGTTTTGCTTTTCGCAATTGGAATTAGTTTTCCAACTTTCCACACATTAGGAAAGTAGCTATTGTTACTGTTATTGTTACTGACGATGATCGTTAAAAAGGGGGAGATTTGTTGAGCGGATTTGACCAAAATGAAGTTCGGAATTCCATCCGGCCCAAACGATTTTTTCCTATTTTCATCGAATAGCCCAGAATAAAAGCATTTAAATGCACTAAGTTTATCACAAATGGAGTAAAGTTCACGAACTTCATCAATCAAACATTTATTAGACAAATCTAAGTGTGCAGAGCTCTTCCCAATTAATTTAAATATTTCTTTAAAAGTCTGTGGAGATGACTTAATGAACTTGAGCCTATTGCGAAAGTTTTCATGTATTTCTGTCCGAATTCTGTCTCTTATGATCTTACTAATACAGGAAATGCGGGCGGACCATTCCTTGTAAACATTATTAACTCTATTTAGGGAGTTGTGGAATATGTTTTTTAGGATTCGGAGCCAGTTTTACCAATTTAAGAGTTAGATTTGAAATGTTTCTGTAGAATTTATTGTTGCCAACTTTAATTAGATTAGAATGATCCGCAATGCAGGCATTCAAAGTGTTCGTAAAGGTAGTGATATGGTTATCAATTTCACTATTATTTAGATTTGGGTTGCCAGGAGGTAACGAAATCGATAATTTAGAGCCAATATCTCTGAGAAAGTCATTACATTTAGTATGCTTGTATGATCTGAAAGTACAAGGTTCTGATCTCATTAGATCGAGCCTTCTGAAGTTAATGTTTAGTACAAGTCCAAAGTGATCGGATGGGATTGTATGGCTCTCAAAATTTTCAGAGCTCGGAAAGTTCAGAACTGAAGAGGAACCAAGAAAAGGTCAATGTGAGATGAAGATCTAGGAAAAAAAGGCACTGCATTCAATATCTCCATGTCCAAGAAAGGCATATTCGTAAACGACGAGTGTGGGTGTAGTCCATTGAATTTGCGTTTGGAGTCTCCCCAGAGCTCGTGTCTGGCATTAAAATCACCACCGATAATGGCGCCATTGAACTGTCTAGTTAAGTTATATAATTTGTCGAGGTCACTTTTAATATTAACACCTAAATTACAAGGTATATACATATATTGCCACAAGCAACAATTTATTGCAATTGCCTAGGTGACCAAAATATGGGAGACTCACTAGAGTGACCGAGATAAATTGAAAGTCCAAACCAATTGCGTCAAATCTAATCCCCTTTTTAACTAAAATTTCATCATGACTTGCTGTGTTATTGAAACCTGATGATTTAGGACCTAGTACTTTGGCAAATGATATTTTGGGGTCTACAAAATTGTTAATTGCTTTATCTATAAATTTCCTTCTGTTTTCCGTTACTAATTTTGTCTGCGCCCTATTGTTTTCTTTCCTTTCTATATATGTCCTATATTCCAGACACCCTCTAAAGTTAGCTGGATGCCCTTCTTCATTGCAGTTGGCGCAGACCGGTTTAGGCAGACTTTCCCCTACGTTATTCTTTGAGCAACAGTCTTTCTCATGGTCCAAGCTACATTTCACACATCTTCTAACAAGATTACAGTTTTGGCTAACATGACCAAATCTTTGACACTTATAACACTGAGTGGGACCTGATCTGATAATTTTCTCCCACCAAACTTTTTGAGGCAGGAGATATTTAACATTAGCTAGCCTTACTGCTTTTACACCCTGTTCAAGTTGTACCATAAAAATATTGAGCTTGAACCCCTGGGCTCTAGACCTAGCTGTTGAGAATGGTATCGCACTAAATATTCCTACCTCGGGAGCAACTTTTTTTAGTTCGAGTAAAATTTCTTCAGGGTTAAACTCGCACATAATCCCCTTCAGTAAAATAGCTTCCCTCTTTAGTTCTCTCGGCGTGAAAGTGAAGCTTTTCACCTCTAGCTCACCAAGTTTACAGAATAACTCTTTGTGTAAATTCACGTTAGCAACCAGGATTTTGAACTTATCCGGCCCAGCATTGATGACTCTCACCTCATCATTTGGATAAACACACTTTACAGATTCAATTATCGCCTTAGCATCTCCCCCGTTCACATATATGGGAGGTGTTAAGCCAACTGGCTTTAACAACTAATTTCAATTATTATTTGTTATTTATAATTAGTTTCATTTTTGTTCTTTAATTTGTTGTTTTCAAATGTACCGCCAATTTTGTTTAGTAACTCATAATGCAACGATTGCACTCGCAATACCAATCGTTCCATTATGACTTTACCTAAAAATTGTTTCTTTTTTACCGTTGGCGATACAATTATAATTAGTCTTTCTTTTCGAGTCATACACTACTGTCGTTCAACTATTGTCGAAATAACCAAAATACAGATCAAATACAAATTTTAAATTACAAAAAATATAAGTTTTTTTCTATTTTCTTCCTAAAAACTATTAAATCGGGGCATAAACTTATGTCCCTTAACATTTGGCGACCGTGATAGGACACTCGTACTTTGTAATTTTGGACAATTCGATTTGATTTGGAATTTGGTGGTTTCGTGGAAACATACGAAAAATAATTTGCACATATCGTCACATTAGTTACTTTGAATCATCGAATATAATCTTAAGCGGAGATTATTTTGGTAATTATAATACATACTTTTCGAAAACTCTTTCTCGTCGTTTCTTTGCATATTATAATAGTTCGTGAAAATTCCTTTGAGTAACGGTGCAAAAACAGTTATTTCGTCGGGTGATTAAATTTTGGACAAATACCGGTAAAACAAACCGTAATAAATTCGTGGCAAAAGCTAACAAAGAACTTTAAATTTGTGTAACAAAAAACTTAAAAAATATTTCATTGTCTTCAACAAGCCGTTTATTATTGAATATATTTTCGTTTATCGTTTGGAGCAATGCCGAACTCTGATGAAAATCCAATACCGAAGAAGGATGAGTCGGCTTTGGATTCCCTTTCTATAAAAAACAAATTAGAAGATTTAAAGAATCAACGGGCCACAACCAAGGGTTGCATCACTAGGATTAAAACTTATATTAACACAACCGACACGTTGTCACAAACCGAATTAGAGTGCAGGCTTGGTATCTTGGAGTCCTATTGGAAACTATTACTAAGTCATCAGGCAGCAATTGAAAGATTGATTCCCAATGATCCTGCAAATGAAACAGTTCGTGGTGATGTCGAAGATTTATATTGTGAAGTTAAATCTAAAATACTTTCACTAATGGCTGGTAATAGAAGGTTAAGTTCGTTTGAAAATTCCAATGCATCAATGTTTCTGGCAAACGCTTCAAAGTCAAATTTGTCCAGACTGAAACTACCAATATTTTCTGGTAAATATTCAGATTATCCTAATTTCATAACTATGTTTAATAAATTGGTTGGTGATGATGAAAACATTTCGATTCCGGAAAAGTACAATCATTTGCGAAATTGTCTAACGGGTGCTACTTTACGCGTAATTGACGCACTGGGCAATTCTTCAGTACATTATTTGAATGCATTGGTCGCAAAGATTTGAAGAAAGATTTGTTAATAAATGTTTAATTTTTCAAGAACATATTACAGATATATTTGACATTCCCAAGGTAAATAAAGGTTCTTCAAGTCAGCTGAGAAATTTAGTCGACACTTTCAATGCTCATTTAAGTGCTTTAAAAACTATTGGATCGGAAAGGGATATAATGAATGCTTTTATTGTTCACGTAGCAGCGTCAAAGTTAGATTCCGATTCTCAATCGAAATGGGAAGAGGCAATCAATTATGGAAAGCTTTCTTCTTGGGATGACTTATCAGTTGTGTTAAATCGTCATTGTCAATTTCTAGAAATCAGAGAAGGTAATTCGTTTAACTATGTATCAAATGATCAAAATTCATTTCGTCGTCATCAACACAAAGGTTCTTCGGAATCTCAAAACCGCAAATCATTAACAGTAACAGTTGTTAACACTAATTGTATGTTATGTGCAAGTGCCAGCCATAAAATCAGCAGTTGCACACAGTTTAATCAGTTGTCAGTATTGGATCGATTTTCTGAAGTTAAGAAGTTATCGTTGTGCATAAATTGTCTCAGGTCGGGTCATACTGTCAAACATTGTAAATCATCTAAATGTCGAGTATGTCAAAAGTCACGTCATACACTTTTACATCGCTATACTACTGAACGTAATCAACCGTCACCACTTATTTCATCATCAACAGCAGTAGCGCCGATTGATATTGCCTCATTTAATTCAAATTCATCTATGCATGCTGCATCTACTCGACAAATATCATCAAAAAATGATCATGTGTTTCTGGCAACTGCTATAATAGAAATAGAGGATCGATCAGGTAACTATCAGGAAGCCCGTGCTCTGCCGGACTCAGCTTCCCAGTTAAATTTTATCACAGAACTCTTGGTTCAATTATTAAATTTAAAAACAAATTGTATAGATGGTGATGTCAATGGTATTGGTGAGGTGGGGACAAAGGTGAAACATGAAACTTTTGCAATGGTAAAATGTAGATTAAATAAATTCGAAATAAGTCTACATATGTGGATCCTTCCGTCAATTACAAATATGCATCCCAACAACAAGATTGATATTACTAGATGGAAAATTCCAAAGAACATTGAATTAGCGGATCCTAGGTTTAATAAACCTGAAAAGATTGATATCCTTATCGGAGCGGATACATTTTTCGATCTCCTCTCAGTTGGACAAATTAAGTTAGGCAACAATTTGCCTACCATTCAAAAAACATTATTTGGATGGATGGTATCAGGTCGGTATACTATTCATCCAGTCGTTAAACAAATATGCAATCTTGTTAGTAAGGCAGAACTAGTAGAAGCAGATACACGGTTGGGCAATCTCGTAGAAAAATTCTGGGATATTGAAGAGATTCCCATTAGTTATTCCAAATGGAATACTGAACAACAAAATTTTGAAACTCTGTTTTCTGAATCTATTCAGCACCAGAGTGATGGTCGTTTAATGGTCAAGCTGCCATTCAAATCTTCTACAAATCAACTGGGCGATTCAATCGGAATTGCAAAAAGTAGATTTTTATCGTTGGAAAAAAGATTAGATCGTAATATTCCTCTGAAGATACAATATTCGTCATTTCTTCACGAATACTTATCGTTAGATCATGTGGATCTTTCATCTTTTGAAGAAACGCCAAATCGGCATTATGTTATACCACATCAATGTGTAATTCGTCCAGATAGCTCCTCAACAAAATTGCGGGTTGTGTTCGATGCGTCTTGCCGCACAACATCAAATGTCTCATTGAACGACATATTATCAGTTGGACCTACAGTACAAAATGATTTGTTTTCAATAATTTTCAAATTTCGTTGTTTCAGATACGCTTTAACCGCAGACGTGTCTAAAATGTATCGTCAAATCTTAGTATATCCAGAAGACAGACACTTTCAATACATTATTTGGAGAGAATGCAAAGATCATCCTCTCCAGTTATTTCGTTTAAAAACAATTACTTATGGAACTGCGTCAGCACCATACTTGGCAACAAGATGTTTGAATTATTTAGCTGATAAATTTACAAGTAAATATCCTGTGCGCTCAAAAGTTATTAAAGAATCGTTTTACGTGGGTGACCTCATCGCTGGAGCAGATAGTTTAAATATGGTTTTCCAAATTCAAAATGAGGTCATAAACATTCTAAAATCAGCTAAATTATTACTTTGTAAATGGTACTCTAATGACCATTCTATTTTAGAGAAAATTGCAGAAGAAGATCGCGAAAGGCCATTAAGGATCAATGATTCAGATATCATCAAGACACTTGGAATTATTTGGGAACCTACCACAGATGACTTCAGATTCAATTATCAAAGTAATTTTATCAAATCGTCAAAAACGTCCAAAAGATCTGTACTATCAGATTTAGCACGTCTGTTTGATCCTCTAGGATTAATAAATCCCGTCGTTGTAATTTCAAAATTGTTCATGCAAGAGCTTTGGCTGCTCAAACTATCATGGGATGAATCGCTTCCAGTTGAGCATCACGAAAGGTGGTGTAAATTTAAAGAAACCCTTGAAGGTTTAAACAATATTCGAATTGCTAGATTTGTTTTAACTATACAAGACGCTGCCCGTATTGAAATACATGGATTTTCAGATGCATCCAGTAGAGCATATGGTTGCTGTATTTATGTCCGTTGCCTCACTTCAACGAGTAAAATCACAGTAAAGTTACTAAGTGCAAAATCGAAAATTGCTCCAAGCAAGAGAACTCGTACACTTCCAATGTTAGAACTTCTTGGGGCAGATTTATTGTCAAAATTATGGTCAAAACTAAAATTATGTTTTCCAAAACCTATTAATAATATTTATTTTTGGACTGATTCTAAAATAGTCTTGGGTTGGTTGGGTTCCCATGCTTGTAAATGGAAGGTTTTAATTGCAAACCGGGTTACTTCAATTCAGGAGTTGACAGAAGATGTAGAGTGGAAGCATGTTCCTAGCAAAGACAACCCAGCCGACATTGTTTCTCGTGGAGCTTTGCCTTCAGAATTAATAAGTACTATATGGTATTCGGGCCCAGTTTTTTTATACAAACCGCCTGATTTATGGCCGCCGCGAAAACGTCAAACTTGTATCGCGATCTACCAGAGCAACGACAGCTAACCAAGAAATCGCTCACGGCATTGATAGTTACTAGTCATGAAACAATGTTAACAAACATTTATAAAATCAATAATTTTCTAAAAAAATCGTCGAATCTATGGATATGTTTATCGATTTATTTTCAATTTACGATCAAAAGTTTCAAAAAATAAACTCAACTTAGGAATTCTTTCATCTGAAGAATTGGACTGTGCCTTCTTGAAAATTGTCTTCATGATTCAACAGTATGAGTTTAGAGACGAGATAAAACAACTAAGCAATAATAAACCATGTTGTTCGACTAGCCGCATACAATGTTTGAATCCATTTATGGATTTCGATAGCAATCTATTAAGAGTTGGTGGACGACTTCTACATACTAAATTGCCTTATGATGTTAAATGTCCAATTTTGTTGCCAAAAAATAATCCTTTCATCAAGTCATATATAAAGTTTCTTCACTTTAAACACTTTCATGCAGGTGCTCAGGCTTTGGTTTCCATCTTCAGACAGCGGTTTTGGATAATCAATGCTCGAGATTATGCACGAAAAATAGTAAGAAGCTGTCTTCACTGTTTCCGTTATCGACCGAAATTGCGTCATCAAATCATGGGTAACCTACCTGCCGATCGTGTCAATATATCGTCGCCTTTTTCAATAGCAAGCGTAGATTTTTGCGGTCCAATTTGGACTAGCCATGGAGTCAGAGGCAAACGTCATTACAAATCATATATCGTAGTATTTATTTGTTTCGTTTCAAAAGGAGTTCATCTTGAAGTGGTATCGGATTTGTCTGCAAACGCCTTCATCGCATCATTAAAAAGATTCATCAGTCGTCGCAGTTTGTGCAGGAAATTATATTGCGACAACGCCACTAACTTTGTCGAGGCTAGACGATGTCTTGCCCAATTTCGTGCAGAATTTTTGAAACAATCTGTCCAAAATGAAATAATAACTTGGTGTGCAGAAAATTCTATTGAGTTTCGTCATATACCACCCAGATCCCCTCACTTTGGAGGCATTTGGGAATCTGCTGTAAAATCTGCAAAATCGTTACCGTATCCAACACTTCAAAGTTCTCATTTAACTTTCGAGGAACTTACTACAGTATGTACTCAAATCGAAGCCATTCTAAATTCTCGTCGGATAACACAACTTTCAAATGATCCAAATGATGAAGAAGCTTTAACGCCATCGCACTTTTGGAATCAAAGACCGTTAGAAACATTTGTTGAACCACAGTCAACGTCAAAAAATTCATATTTGACTAAATGGCAGAGAATCTCATCAATACAACAATACTTCTGGCGAAGATGGTCGTCAGAATACATTACATCACTACAGAAACGTTTGAAATGGCAAACATCCTCGTCAAATCTTCTAATCGGGAAACTGGTACTAATACACGAAGACAACGTACCGCCACAAAAATGGTTACTTGGACGAATCATAGATATTAATTCTGGAAAAGACTCAAAGGTTCGAGTCGCAGATGTCAAGACCAAAACAGGTGTTCTCCGTCGATCTATTCACAAGCTTGCAATGTTGCCGGTAGACGAAGAAGTTGAGAGTATTTCGTAGAATCTCTCAAGGTGGGCGGCATGTTAAGCCAACTGGCTTTAACAACTAATTTTAATTATTATTTGTTATTTATAATTAGTTTCATTTTTGTTCTTTAATTTGTTGTTTTTAAATGTACCGCCAATTTTGTTTAGTAGATTGGATTAGATTAGTCAAAGGGTGTTCCTGTACTGCGACCTTAAGATCTATTGTACCCCCTTGTCTTTGGTGCAGTCGTTTGGTTACTCCCATTCTAAAGCACCTCCTCCAGACCTATTTCTCTTAGGAATTTTATAATCCGGAGTGGATCAAGAGATTGTATCTCATTTGGGGGGAGATAGTATGCCCCCAAGTATTTCCTTCTTCTGCGGAATAGTGCTTCCCATTCAGAGAGGATGTGCATTGGAGTTTCTTCCTCACCCTCGCAGAATCTGCAGCTGCTGTCTAGTGCAAGTCCTCTGCTTGGAAGATACTGCTGTAAACTCCCATAGGTTCGGAATATTTGGTTCTGGGCCCATATACTCCGGCACCTGTTCCTTCGGCAGTTCTGGAGCCATCTGTATACCACTTGATGGCATGGCTTTTAATCTGGTAGTGGGTTGTTTCCCCTCTCCATTCATCTTTGCTACTCAACTCTGAAGTGAAATTCCTTCTGAAGTTGAGTTCTCTGCAGGTGTCATCCCTTGGGGCTGTCAGCCATGGGTTTTCTTTCGATAGAGAACTATAATGTTTAGTTCTTATATTTGCTCCTATCTCCGATTTTTCTTTGCCAAGTCTGATTAATGTCGCCTTGGCAATTTTTTGTATCTTTAGGTGTAATGGAGTGAGTTCCAAAAGCACCTCCAACGCTGCGGTAGGGCAGGTTCTCATGGCACCTGTGATGCATACGCATGCCAATCTTTGCACTTTCGCCAACTTCTTTTTTACAGTGGTTAGCTGTGTTCTATCAGCCCAGGCAATTGCTCCGTATGTGATGATGGGTCTTATCATCATGGTATACATCCATCTCAGTGTGTCTGGTTTGCATCCCCAGTTCTGTCCTGATATGTTCCTGCATACCATTATAGCCCTCAGAGCTTTGTTTACCACATTTTCTGTGTGTTTATTCCATAGGAGCTTACTATCAATTGTAAGTCCCAGGTATTTTACCTCCCGCTTTGTATCTATTATAGCCCCATTTAGCCAAATAGGGTGCATGTGTTTTAGCTCTCTCCTATTGATGAATGGTACCACTGTGGTCTTACTTAGGTTGAGTCTCAGTCCCACAGACAAGCACCACTCATGGGTGATTCTTAGGCCCCTTTGTAGTATGTCACATAGGGTCTCCTCAAATTTACCTCTTACTATGAGGACAATATTGTCCGCATAGCCTTGACATTTTATGCCATTATTATTTAGTTTTTCTAGGAGTTCGTCTACAACTAGGCTCCACATAAGAGGTGACAGTACCCCTCCCTGCGGGCATCCCCTTGTTGTTTTGACGGTTATGGTGTTATGTCCCATCGAGGTCTCCGCACTCCTAGTTCTCAATATCTCGCACATCCATTTTGAGGTTGTGCGATCTACCTCTCTCCTTACTAGTGCTCCCCTGACTGCCTCATGTGAGGTGTTATCAAATGCACCTGCAATGTCCAAGAAGGCACATAGAGCTTTTTCTTTATAGTCCAGTGCTTCTTCAATGCTGCTTTTTAGTTCGTATAGAGCGGTTTTTGTTGATCTGCCCACTCTATACGCATGCTGATCTCGGTGTAGAGGTTTTCTCTTTAAGACCGTGTTTCTTATGTTATTCTCTACTAGCTTCTCCATTGTTTTTAACAGGAATGATGTTAGGCTAATAGGTCTTAAGGCTTTAGGTTGGGTATGGTCGGTTTTGTCCGCCTTAGGGATAAATACCTCCTTGGCCCTTCTGCATTGCTTCGGTATGTACCCGAGTGCCAGGCTGCTCCTAAATATTCTTATTAAGTGTGGTAATATTACCTTCTTCCCTTTTTACAGTAAGGCTGGGACTATCTGGTCAACCCCAGCTGATTTGTATGGTTGGAAGCTGTCAATTGCCCAGCTAATTCTCTGCTCAGAGCAGATGGCTGTGGCCTGCTTCCAATCAGTCGGGGTTGGTCTTGTGATGTTCTCACTGTTGTTATCTTCTGTGATGAGATGACAGTTCGGAAAGTGAGTTTCTAGAAGGAGAAGTATCCTCTCTTCTTCACTTTGCGTGTAACTGCCGTCTGCTTTTACCAGCGTACACTGCATATTCGTGCCATCTTTGGCTAACGCTTTGTGCAGTCTCGCCGCGGCCGGAGTGGTCGAGATGCTTTCACAGAATGCTCTAAAGCTATTCCGTTTTGCTTCTCTAATTTTAAGGTTATAATCGGTGAGTGCCCTTTTATAAACCTCCCACTGGCCACTTCTTTTAGCCGTATTGAATAGCTTCCTTACACTGCTTCTTAATACTGATAGATGCCTATTCCACCATGGAACATCAACGCTTGTCTGTTTCTCTTTTAGAGGGCAGCTCTCTTCAAAGCCGTTGATAAGCGCTCCATTTAGTTCTTCTACTGCAAGTTCGAGTTCGAGATGATTTTTCGCCACCTTGTTCACTCTCCCTTGTTCTAAATTGCACTTTAAATAAAGGTTATATTGCACCCAATCGGTTTTCCTTGGGTTTCTTATACAGATTTTCTTTTCACTCAGCCCCTCCAGATCAAACATGATTATCCTGTGATCTGATAATGAGGGTTCACTAGAGACTCTCCATTTTTTCACAAACTTTTTAACCTCTGGACTTCCGAAGGTAATGTCCAGGACTTCTTCTCGGATCTTGTTGATAAAAGTGGGTGTACTCCCCACATTAAATAATTCTAAGTTTTCTTTTATAAGGAATTCTAATAGACACTCACCTATTTTGTTGGTATCTCTGCTTCCCCATGCACGGTTGTGCGCATTTGCATCGCATCCTATGACTATGGGTGTTTGCTTATTTCGGCAGTATCTTACCAGTCTCTGAACCTCTTCTGGTGGCGGATGATTTCCTTCCCCCTCGAAGTAGGCAGATGCAACGATGAAGTCTCGCTGTTTGTTATTGCCTAGGTCCACCGAGATCTTAATTGGGACCAGGTCTCTGGTCATATATTCTGTAAGTAAACAATAATTAATATTTTTCTTTACGAGAATGCATGCTCTTGGTTTCTCCTGCTTTATATCATAAATAACCTCTGCGTTACTGCTTGACAGTCCTTTGATCTGTCCCCTATAGATCCAGGGTTCTTGGATAAGCACTAGCCCAAGTTGTTGTCTCGTGAATGTCCGTGCTATGACTGCAGATGAAGCCCTAGCATGATGGACATTCACTTGGGCCACCCTAGTGCTTCCCTCTTTGCCCCTTATTTTGGGTTCTCCGCATTGCAGGGTGGAATAGCACCCTCCAGCAACGCATCCTCGTTTTCTGGCGTTATCGGCTCTGCCAATGAAAGGAGGTGTAGAGGAGTTAGCTCAAAGGCTTCCTCCTCCAGCTCCATTTCCGGCCGTACCACATCATCGGTCTGTGGAGTGATACCCTCCTCAGCCGATGTTGCATCTTCTACTCCCCTACGGACAGGAGAATCTTCTCCTTGGCGCTTCTTCTTGAGTCCGTGGACCTCAACTTTGCCGAATCTGTAGCAAAGGGTGTGTCCCCCTTTGACGATCGAGTCGACAGATTTTTGGTCCACCCCAATCTTAAGCACCAGTCCGCTTGCCTCATTCCTGCTGGAGAGGACCTTCCATTCCTTGGTCTCCAGTCCGGAATTCTGCGCGTCCAAAAGCGCTATAACTTTGCTCGGTTCTTGACCTGAGCTTCTGGGTAGGTAGATCGTCACGATGTATGGTCTCGGGATATCATCTCCTACCCTAGTGCTGAGGCTGATACCTGCCCTGCTTGCAAGCTTAGGTGCCTTCTCCCTAAGCCATGCAGCTGTCTCACTGTTCTCACAGTCTATGAGAAGCATACCAGGTTTGAAGTGTATTCCTTCAAACCGGAGTTCACCCCTGTGAGACCTCCTCAATGATGGCCTCTTCAAGTGCCGTGAGGTCCTTGGTGCTGAGACCTTCATGAGGGTAATTAGCCGGGAGGACTGCTACCCTCACGGCTTTCGTTACACCGGCATAGCTGGACCTTGGAATTGCCCTAGCTCCACTGCTACCCTGCCCTTCAGCGGCTTTAGCCGGTGGCGTATTCTGTTTCGCCCTTTTGGCGAACCTGTTATCCGAAATCGTGGTTGAGGAGGATTCTCCTCTTCCTCTCTTTTGGATAACGACTGGTTGATTTACAACCTTTCTCTCCTCCGCCTTCTTCCTCGCTTCTTCAGGTGAAAGTCCCTGAGCGAGGAAGCGGATATACCACCTAACTCCCGCCTCACTAAGGCCCTTCCTTCGTGGGTCGTCTCGACCACCTGGTTGGCCAGGCGGTGGGAGTATTGGTAAATTGCGGGTTCTTGATTTTCCCGCATTCTTTGTCCCATCTTGCACCGGAGGTTTTGATTCTCCAGGTTTAGAGGTGCTGGGTTTAGGAGTGCTCGTAACCGTAGGAGCACTCTTTGGAGTACTTTTAGCCACTGGCTCCTTTCTACTATTTCCAGGCTTTGAATCATCATCACGGAGGATGGTCTCCATTAGATTCACAGCCTGGGTAGCGATAACATCCCGCATGTTTTTAATATTTTTGTTTTTGTTCTTTTTCATATTTGGTCCCACGAAAAGCACGGGAAAATAGGTCCAGCATGCCAGAGCCCTACATACCATGGTAAGGCTAAATACTCTCTGAGGTCGCCAGGTATCAGAGAGGCTCCGTTCACGGTAGTCGGTATACCCCACGACTACCAACCAGTCCACTGGGCACGGGTCGCATAACACCTTTGGCTTAGGGGGGGTAGTTCTTAGTACGCTGCTCGGAGCACCCTGCAGGATGGGCCTGCCTGGATGATCCTCGCAACAAAAGCCCCCTCACCACGTCAAGGTGTCTACCATCGTGGGAGTAATACCGCCACAAAAATGGTTACTTGGACGAATCATAGATATTAATCCTGGAAAAGACTCAAAGGTTCGAGTCGCAGATGTCAAGACCAAAACAGGTGTTCTCCGTCGATCTATTCACAAGCTTGCGATGTTGCCGGTAGACGAAGAAGTTGAGAGTATTTCGTAGAATCTCTCAAGGTGGGCGGCATGTTAAGCCAACTGGCTTTAACAACTAATTTTAATTATTATTTGATATTTATAATTAGTTTCATTTTTGTTCTTTAATTTGTTGTTTTTAAATGTACCGCCAATTTTGTTTAGTAACTCATAATGCAACGATTGCACTGGCAATACCAATCGTTCCATTATGACTTTACCTAAAAATTGTTTCTTTTTTACCGTTGGCGATACAATTATAATTAGTCTTTCTTTTCGAGTCATACACTACTGTCGTTCAACTATTGTCGAAATAGCCAAAATCCAGATCAAATACAAATTTTAAATTACAAAAAATATAAGTTTTTTTCTCTTTTCTTCCTAAAAAATATTAAATCGGGGCATAAACTAATGTCCCTTAACAGGAGGGCACCAATTAATTTTTTGTTTGATTTGATCTGAAATTATATTGCTATTAAAATTAACATTATTATTTGAGTTTAAATTATTGGAATTATTGTCCTCTTTATTCTGATTGGATCCATCACATTCATCATCTTCCATATTCGATAAGCTTGAGAAGCGATTCTTTTATTCTTCACTGTTGAATTCCTGGTTATCTGCTGCTGTACTAGACAGTTTTCTTTTTTTTCTAAATCCGAACGATTTTTTGAAGGTACAAAACTCCACTTATTTGTGATAGCACCGTCCGCCGACAACTTGCTGTGCTGGTTATGTTGTATCCCGACCTCCATGGAGGATGTTATGTCATTGTTGCTATTTCTAGAAACACTTTTAGTTTAATTTCACCACTAATTTCAGTGTCACTATTATTTTTACTTCTTCTTTTTGGGTTGGCCCCAACCATAATAATAGTTTGTTTTATATGTGGAGAAATATTCTTTGCTATCAGGTTTGGTTCCGTTTCTGTTGTATGCATAGAATGGCCCTTGGAGGCTGAAATCGGGTTTGACATATGACAAAGGTTAGTCAGAATTGCTTCTTTCTCCTTTTCATGCATTTCCGATGGGAACACGAAAGGGACACGCATCGCAATTGCAGCGGTCCCCTTTTTCTTTTTTCTTTTTGATGTAATTATCAATTCTTCTTTTTTAATATTTTTTGGAGGAAGACGAATTTTCTCCCTTCACAAATTATCTCTTTGTAGTTTTAGAGATTAAAGAAAAGGACTAATTTCACCTAATTCTTATTAAGATTAGGTTTTTTGGAAAAAAACTAAAAAAAAAAAAATATTTTTCGATTTTCCTTTTATTCGAATAATTTTTTCACGAGCCTTTTTCAATACGACTTGTCATCCAGCCAGAATACTAGATTCCCGTAATCAGTTAATTATATATACAAATTCCATTGTTTTTTGTTTTTCTGCATGTTTGTCACTCCGAATTCACCCTTATGTAACTTAAATTCACGCTTTTGGTGGCCAAATTCACCATTTTGCAAGTTAAATTCACCAGTTGGGAAATCAAATCCACTCATTTACAAACCAAATTTACCCTTCTGCATGAAGTAATTCAGCACTCTACGGTTACTTCAAATATTTTCTACGACTTTCTTCCAAGATTACTTCAGAAATTGGAAGAGAATAATCTGGACGAAGTTTAGTCAATTTTGGTCAACTCAAGTGTGCACGAGATCGTATTGGTCTGACAAGGCATACTCTACTGTTTCTATGACCACATTCTCCAATGAAGAACCCCATCGGAGAAATTTGTTCAAAAGTCAAATTCTGTGTGAGAAATATGTTAGCTGATCATTCAAAACGTGAACATTTGGTAGATGTTGTGGCGGCTTTTAACTACTACCAATTTGGTAGAAAACTACCTGTTTATATTTTCAGAAAAAGTACTTGTTGCGTTTCTTTTTTTCTTTTAATATTCAGTAGCCTTAATTGAAATGATTTTTCTTACTAATTTGGTAGGCTGTACGAAAAATCATAAAAATAAAAATCAGTTAGGAAAATCAGTTTTCTAACAATTTTCAAACTACAAGAACCTAATCTTGGAATAAAATAATTATTTTTTTAAATCTTTTTCCTCGTGACTAGCAATTACTTATTTTAAATAAATTGTAACTTTTATTTGTTTAATAAATAAGATACTTTTAATTGTTTAATAAAAAAGAAACTTTTAATAACTTAAAATAAAAAATTGCTTATTCGTTAAATTAAAATGAAGTCAATCCTTCGCTAATAGGGAGCGAAAGGATTGAATTAACTCTTTGAGAATAGTTCAGGTAAATTCCTATAAATGGTGACCCCGACAATATTTTTGTACCCCACGTTTAAAATAAAGAACTTAAATCATTAAAAGTTAGTGAAAATTTATCAAAAAAGGCTTTTACAAAAGAAAATAATTATATAATTATATAATCCGTAATTTTATTCACGTGAAAGTGAAAGTGCGTTTCCAAAATAAAAATAATTAATTATAAAAATTAATTTAACAAAAAGTGAAACATATTTTCTTTTTCTTGCGTTTATACAATTTTACAAAGACATTTAAAAAATCAAATATCAAACATGTCCTTTTGCATAAAATAAGTCGCAAAACACATTAACCGTACCACTCTAGATTGGAATTAATGTGGACAAAGCCTATTTTCTTCTGGTGTGAGGCTGCACCAGGCATTTTTTTCCAATCTAGAAAGAATGCTTTAGAGCCCTAAGAAGAGGCTAACACCAAACAACCAATAAAGAAAAAGGGCCCATAGAAGAGGCTAGCAGAAACATCCATCAATAAAGTTTTTTAGAGTACAACGAATACATCAGAGCCCTAAGAAGAGGCTAACCAAACCAACGACTAAGAAAAAAGGGCCCCAAGAAGAGGCTAGCAGAGACATTCACAATTAAAAGAAGAAAGAATAAAGAACAAAAGCAGAAAGAATTAATAAAGGTCGTACTTTATTTTACCTAGCACACATTAATAAATAATAATTACTTATTATTATTTTTGTAGTCATTTTTTTAAAACAAAACACAAATTTATTTAATATAAAATAACAATTTAATTTTTATTTTTTGTTGACTTTATTACAAACCTAAAAACTATATGTGTACAAATCATTTCAATTGATGTTACTGAGTGTGTCTGCTTCAAAGCATTTAAACTTTTTCTTTTTTTGATTGTAAGAAACGTTTTAACAAGGGTTTTCTGTTTTTTTTCTTCCCTTTTTCGTGTTTATATTGTATTCTTCCGTTTAAGTTTCGTTACCATGTCGGTAGCCGAAGCCGCCAGTTCGTCTCCTCCAGCCCAATCAGAAGACGTTACTCGTATGTACCGAGTTGCTATTAAACCACCAACTTTCAATCGGGAAGACCCTGAGATCTGGTTTACCCAATTGGAAGCACAGTTCCGCATCGGGGGAATATCTCAAGACGGTACCAAGTACGGGTATCTTCTGGCAGCACTCGATGCGGAAACCATAAAATGTGTCCGCGAGAAAGTTATTAACCCTCCGGCCACAAATACATACGAGGATTTGAAAATAACTATTATTGAAAGACTTGGTGAGTCAGTGCGTACCAAGATTGATAGGCTTTTAAGGGGTTTGCAATTAGGTGATAAGAAACCATCTCAACTTTTGCGCGAGATGCAAACTTTAGGCGGCGGTAAAGTGCAAGACGCCTTATTACAGAACTTGTGGATACAACGTTTGCCCGCACATGCCCAAGAAATATTATCAAGTATTGACGACACCTCTTTAGACAAATTAGCCAATACTGCGGATAAAATAGCTGAAATCAATCAAACAGCTAATTTATACGCAATTTCAAATAATCCGTCTTCATCCTCGTCAGCACCATCTGATCAAATTTCCGCGGAAATCAAATCATTACGCGATCAAGTTGTCTCCTTAACCCAACGAATCGATCTCTTAAGCAGGCCAATTACGCAACGAAACAGTTCACGTTCGCGGTCAAGTTCCGTTCCAAAGAAATATGATTTATGTTGGTATCATTATAAATTTAAAACTGACGCTCGTAAATGCATTCAACTATGCAATTTCGAACAGTCCCAAACATCAAACGTTTCGAAAAACTAAGTTCAGCTACGCTGCTGATG
The DNA here is from genome assembly GCA_963422695.1 of Xylophagus ater. NCBI lineage: Eukaryota > Metazoa > Arthropoda > Insecta > Diptera > Xylophagidae > Xylophagus > Xylophagus ater. The sequence continues at coordinate 12,796,473 of OY730482.1, read as the reverse complement.
ACCAGCGATTCTGGCTTTAATAGTCATCGCCTTATTTTTATTGATCCAACCACCAAATTACAATTTTTAGTTGACTCAGGCGCAGATGTGTCTGTCGTACCTCCTACCTACAAAGACACCTCCAATAGAAGCGACTTTAACCTGTTCGCAGCGAATTCAACAATCATAGAGACTTTCGGCCATAGAGTATTAACTGTGGATTTAGGTTTACGCAGAAATTTTCAATGGCGCTTTAGTATCGCAAATGTCGGCAAGCCAATCATTGGCGCGGATTTTATTAATCATTTCGGACTTTTGATAGACCTTAAAAAAAAAAAACTAATAGATCCTCTTACCAAGTTGGAAGTCATTACCAAAATGATAAAAGGACCCTCCTACTCACTCACCACAATTTCCGCTGGTTCTTGTCCCCCCGAAGTTTATAAATTGTTACAAAAATTTAAATCCATCACCGTCGAAGCGCCTACGTTAAATCAATTGAAACACCACGTTACTCATTCCATAGTCACCTCAGGCCCTCCATGTGTCGCTCGTTGTAGACGTTTGAACCCAGAAAGAGCCAACATTGCGAATAATTGCAATAATGTTGGAACAAGGCATTTGTCGAGTAGCGATTGGTCGAGCCCATTACATCTTGTTATGAAAAAAAAATGGCGACTGGAGAGCTTGCGGCGACTATCGTGCTCTTAATTTCATCACTAAGCCCGATCGTTATCGAATTCCGTATATAACGGACTTTTCGCAACAACTCGATGGTTGTACTATATTTTCATCACTGGATTTGGTTAAAGCATACCACCAGATACCGATTAGTGATGAGGATATCCCAAAGACGGCAATAAGCACACCGTTCGGATTATTTGAATTCACGCGCATGACTTTCGGTTTGCGTAACGCTGCTCAAACTTTCCAGCGGTTCATGCATTCTGTTTTACGCGGTTTAAATTTTTGTTTTCCCTACATTGACGATATACTGATTGCCTCCAGTGATATGGCAGAGCACGTTAAACATTTGGAAACCGTTTTTCAACGGCTTAAGGATGCAGGCCTCGTCATTAACTCAAGTAAGTGCACCTTCGCTGTCCCAGTCATCACTTTCCTCGGACACGATATTTCGGCCTTCGGAATTAAACCCGCTAAAGGCAAAATTGAAGCTATCGCTAATTTCAAGCTACCAGAAACTGTTAAGGAATTGCGTCGATATTTGGGGATGATAAATTTCTATAGAATTTACATTTCCCGAGCTGCAACCGAGCAAGCATTGCTTAATGATTTCCTCAAGGGTAGTAAAAAAAATGACCAACGGAAAATCGCCTGGACAGATTCATCCAGACAACAATTCGAATTAACCAAAACACGGTTGTGCGAGGTAACACATCTTGCACATCCATCACTAAGTGCAACACTAGCGATAATGGTCGACGCTTCTGATACTGCGATTGGTGCTGTTTTACAGCAACAAGTGTCAAAAGCGTGGCAACCTCTTAGCTTTTTCTCAAGAAAATTAACTAACACACAAAAATGCTATAGCACTTACGACCGTGAACTGTTGGCAGCTTATGCAGCCATCAAGCATTTTAAACATTGGATAGAGGGACTGCTTTCAATCTTTTCACTGACCACAAACCCCTCATTTACGCCTTACAACAAAATCTAGACTAGGCATCTCCGCGACAATGTAGGCATCTCGATCTGATTGCGCAATACACCACAGATATCAAACATATATCTGGACGTGACAACATTGTGGCCGACACACTCTCTAGAGTTTCCGAGTTTTCCATGTGCGAAAGCATTAACTATGCACTGATGGCGGAACTGATGGAAAGCGAACATAATCTCAAGTTCAAACCATTTGCTGTTTTCGGTTCCGATATAAAAATCCTTTGTGATACTTCCACAGGAAACGTCAGACCATACGTCCCACCCAAATTTCGTCGAATTGTGTCAATGGTATCCATAATCTGGCCCACCCAAGCATTCGATCAACCGTAAAAGCAGTTGTTAAAAACTTTATCTGGACTTCAATCAAAAAGGAAGTCAGTTCCTGGGCCAAATCCTGTTTAGCTTGCCAAAAAGTAAAGATATCTAGGCACGTTAAAAGTCCAATTGGCAATTTTCCTCTGGTTGAAAATCGATTCGACAAAATTCATCTGGACATAATAGGTCCACTGCCTCCATCAGAAAATAACAGATACTGTGTGACTTTAATGGACCGTTTTACTCGCTGGCCTGAGGCTATACCAACCCCAGATATCAAAACCGAAACAGTGGCCAATGCCATCTATAACCATTGGATATGTCGTTATGGTGTACCATCAACCATCACCACAGATCGCGGCTCACAGTTCGAATCCGAACTTTTCTCTGAACTGTCGAACCTTCTGGCATTCACACGCAGTCGTACTACGGCTTACAATCCAGCGTGTAACGGCATGATTGAGAGGTGGCACCGAACACTAAAAGCAGCCATTATGTGTGTGGGGGATCGACAATGGACCAAGTCTCTACCATCAGTATTACTTGGTTTGAGCACAGTTTATCGAGAAGATTTGAACGCTACGTCAGCTGAATTAGTGTACGGTACAAATATACGCTTACCGGGAGATTTTCTACAAACTACACAAAAACACATATCCCAGTCCGAATTCGTTCGACAAATTAGAAATCATTTCGACACCATTCGACCAACACCACCGTCACGACACGGACACAGCCAAGTTTTTGTTTTCAAAGATTTAACTAACTGTTCCCATGTTTTTGTAAGAACAGACGCGGTTCGAGCCTCGCTACAACCACCCTACGAAGGACCTTTTAAGGTTATTAATCGAAATGACAAATATATTACAGTTCAAATCAAAAATGCCCAAAAAACTGTTTCGATTAATAGATTAAAACCTTTCTTTAGCGAAAGTTTTGAAGCTGTTAATAAGCCTACCATCGAGAGCCCTACGGAACCAACTGAAAAGGTTAAAAAAAAGTTACGTTCCTAGACGAAAAAACTGACCCGACCCAAACACGATCCGGACGCATTTCCAAGCCTCCAACTCGGTGGAATGGTTAACGTTCATTAGCGATTCACTGGAGGGGGAGTACTGTGGCGGCTTTTAACTACTACCAATTTGGTAGAAAACTACTTGTTTATATTTTCAGAAAAAATACTTGTTGCGTTTCTTTTTTTCTTTTAATATTCAGTAGCCTTAATTGAAATGATTTTTCTTACTAATTAGGTAGGCTGTACGAAAAATCATAAAAATAAAAATCAGTTAGGAAAATCAGTTTTCTAACAATTTTCAAACTACAACAACCTAATCTTGGAATAAAATAATTATTTTTTTAAATCTTTTTCCTCGTGACTAGCAATTACTTATTTTAAATAAATTGTAACTTTTATTTGTTTAATAAATAAGATACTTTTAATTGTTTAATAAAAAAGAAACTTTTAATAACTTAAAATAAAAAATTACTTATTCGTTAAATTAAAATGAAATCAATCCTTCGCTAATAGGGAGCGAAAGGATTGAATTAACTCTTTCAGAATAGTTCAGGTAAATTCCTATAATGTCAACATCACTGTTGCAACTGTCACCTCTACAAACTAACAATTATAACATGAACTTACAAAATATTTTAGCGATCGTTCATAAAACATGAACAAAATTAGAAGATTGTGTGAATACGATAAAGATTAAAAAACAAGAATAAAAAAATTGCTTAAATTCTTTCGTTCGTAAACGCCGTTTATTATCATTTTTGTTATTTTGATTTTGAAAAGCGAAAAAAGATGTAATCATACACATCTTTTTGGTAACACGCATTAAAAACTATTCTCATCTTCATTCAAACGATGCTTCTGTAAGTTCCAGAATTTAGTGAAGTTAAAAATATTAAAGTGTATAAAAATAAAAATTATAAACACATCTAAAAAGATTCACTTTTGTGAGCTTTTCCTTGGGATTCGAATTCATATATGAATCTCAAGTGGTTTTTATATTATGATTAGTGACTTCATGCATGCTCGCTGCGATACGCTCCGCTCGCGAGTACCACCTAACAATTGTAACACACAGTATTCAAACGAAAACCAATTTTATAGAAAATTCACTTTTATAATTACTATGCGCGCGTCAACCCGTCTTCGTGCCCAGTGGTAATCTAGACCTTCGCGTTCAAACTCTAACTGCTAACTAACTAACATTCTATTTTCTAATTCTACTTATATCCCTGCCTAATCGCATATATGCTTTTCTTATCTATATCCTGTCGGTATTATTTCCTTTAAACATCATGTTACCATATTCTAGCTAAACCTTGGTCTTTATCACCCACGAAGATGGGAAAACATGGTTTTCACACCATTTGCGCTTTTTCTTTATTAATGCCAAAAGGGATTTCTTTGGCGGGTCCTAACTAAATATCCTTTAACCATGAAATAACTAAACTATTTATTCTAACTATTTCTTGGCCGAATCCTAAATACACATTACAAATTTCTTGCCTAAACTCGCTGATTCATTTCTTTCTAATTGACCAAATAGTTAGAACACTTGTGTAAATACGCAAGTGTTCTTTCTTTCGTTCCTAAGTTACTATTTTTCTAACTATTGACTCAAGTGTTCTTTGAGTCATGACTATACAATTTATACTGAATAAATGACCAATATGTTGGACATTTATTTATTTAGGTCCGAATCTTGTTCCATTTGGTACACCTTCTCAAAAAATTGATTAGGGCACAAGTTAAACTCCATTAAACGGCTAGGAAATGTATATAGGATCATCATTTTTTATACTTTGTCAAATTCAACGAGGCATTACGTAGAATGTCTAGGACAGTGGTCTTTAAACTTCGGCATACCGCGGAACCTTTTTTACCGAGATAAAATTATCTACGGAACCATATACAATATTAAAAAATTTATTTTATTAATGATATACATTTATCAATATCTGAATAGATTGGTGTTAATTGGAGGCGCATATTATTTTCGGTATCAAATCTATTTCTATATTTTGTTCTAGTCGCAATGTATGTGGAAAAGGATTTCTCACAGAGCGAGTTGTTACACAAGTAATCAATTTGTTTTTCGCTCGTTTGAAAATTTGTGGATATTCTCTCATTATTTTTATCCAAAATGGGACAATGTTTATCCTGTCGAAATTTAGTTTTTTATGTACTATCTGGGCATATATCGATAAGTTCCTCTCTTTCCATAATTGTCAGTGTATCTACGTCACTGTACTCGATAAAAGGATTTTCGATCCAAAAATGTCTTTTGTAATCCTGTTAAATGCTGCAGTATATTAATTTTGACATTTTTGTTGTTTGCTAAAAAATCGTTTAATTTAAGATACCTCGCGGAACCCTAGGTTTCCGCGGAACACAGTTTGAAAACCACTGGCCTAGGAATACTCAAGAACAGTGTTTGCCAACGTGGGGCCCGCGCCCCACAGGGGGCAATTTGATTGTTAAGGGGAGCAATTCGAAAATGACATGACACGAGTTTAACCCTTTCCCTCCGGGCCATTTAAATGCAATGCTAGATTTCGGTGCCAAATTTAGCTTCTTAAGTGAACAATTCAATTTTTTAATACTAAAAATTATATATGTTACATAAGAATTTTTGAAAGGCTAAGGTGGGGCATGGCAAAAAAAAGGTGGCTAAGGTGGGGCATGGCACAAAAAAGGTTGGGAATCACTGCTCTAGAATGTCAGATTGTTACATGTGCGTCTTTCTCAACTTCGTATGAGATTGGTGTTTTTTTTTGTTTCATTCATATTTTCTATTTTTTTGATTTAAAAAAGAATAATGTGTCAATTTATTTATTTCTATAACGAAAATATTCGAATCACAAAATTTTGATTTACCTCTTCAATTTCTATAAATTTAATTAATTTAAAGTTCTTAGGACGAAATTTCAATTATTGGAAAGCGAATTTTTCGTGGGAAAGAAAATCCTTTTTTACTTTCCGATAAAAGGAATGTTTTTAGGTAAAGTATTACATTCGTGACCAAACGAAACCGCTCGTTTTATTTTAATGAAATATGCACAGTTTTTATATTTTTTTTTTTTTTTTTTTTTTTTTTTTTGTCCACATTGCTTAATGCAAGCAACAGTCTTTGTATAGGAGGTCCTTCAAATGTCTTTTGCTCAAGCAAACATCAAACACCTTAGCGTTATCGTTAGCTGACCTCAGCATTCGGGAAACCGGTTCGTTTCTACCGTACTCAGTTTTGTGGTAACTAATTTTGAATATTTCTACGGATCTTAAGGACCGTGTATTAATGTTAAGATGAATCTTGTCCAACATAAAGGGGAAATCAATAGCACCATTAATGGTTTGGCTCACGAAAACTATATCCGCTACTAGGCGCCGCTTTTCTAAGGATTGTAGACCTATCAACTTTAGTCTATCCAAGTATGGTGGTAGTAGAAAGGGGTCATTCCACGGAAGGTTACGTAGTGCAAAGCGTACGAACCTACGTTGAACAGACTCCAGTCTGTTAATTTGGGCTTTTTGGTAGGGAGACCATACCTGACTGGCATATTCCACCATTGGTCTGACCAGGGTGGTAAAAAGGGCCTTAGTGATAAGGGGATCCGAGAATTCCTTGGCCCAACGTTTAATGAAGCCCAAAGTAGAATTTGCCCTATGGACCAATGAATCAACATGCAACTTGAAATCAAGTTGATTGTCGCAAATCACTCCCAAATTAGTTATATTATTTACTCTTTGGAGGAGCACGTCATTTATGTAATACGTGGAAAGAGAATTATCCCGTTTTCTAGAAAAAGTGATAGTCTCACATTTATCACAGTTAAGGATAAGATTATTATTGCGACACCAAGTAGCAAAATTATTTAAATCCTCCTGGAGATATCGAGAGTCGTTAGAGTTTGATATTTCTTTAAAAATAGTCATATCATCGGCAAAGTTAGAGATTTTCGAATATTTAATCACAGAAGCAACATCGTTAACGGATAGGACAAATAAGATTGGTCCCAAATGGCTACCTTGTGGGACGCCGGATGTGCCAGGGTAATGGTTAGATTTTGAAGATCGGAATAATACTCGATAACTTCTACCACACAGATAAGATCGAATCCATTCAATAAAGATATCAGGGAAACCAAGTGCACTAAGCTTAAATAGGATCACACGATGTGATAATTTGTCGAAAGCTTTACTAAAGTCAGTCGTAATACAATCCACACTACTACCTGTCTCCAAGGCACAAGTTGAGAATGACACAAATTCAACTAAGTTGGTGGTCGTAGATCTACCTTTCAAAAACCCGTGTTGGTAGTTGGAGATAAAGGGTTTACAACTGAAGTATATAAATTTATGTACAATACATTCAAAAAGCTTGGGAATGACAGACAATTTAGCAATAGGTCTGTAATTCTCTATATCGGCTCTACTACCTTTTTTATGGATAGGAATTATAAAAGGTTCTTTCCAGAACTTTGGAAATTTCCCCGTTTTAAGGGATTTCTGGAAAATAACCGAGAGAGGACGTGCAAAGATATTAATACACCTTTTCAAAATTACTGATGGGATTCCATCTGGTCCACATGAGTAATCGTCCGTTAATTCATTGATATGATCAATCACCGTGTATTCGTCAATAAATATACTATTAAGTGACGTTTTGGGGTAATCGTTAAGATACGTAAAATATTCCGAGTCTGGCTCAAAATTGTCGTCATTAAACGCTCCAGCGAAGAAGGAAGCAAACAGGTTGGATACAATTGCCGGATCATTAGATGAGTGATCCAAGTATTTTAATACAGAGGGATATCCATCTGATTTTTTCTTACTATTGACAAACTTCCAGAAGCGGCGGGGATCGATCGAAAGACTACAACTCATTTCGTGAATGTAGGAGTCGTACAGATCCGCGGATAATACTTTGAAATCGTTAAACAAAGTAATGTAGTTTTTGAAGTCTGTTACATCACGCGTTGTTAAATACTTTTTCCAAGCTTTGTTCCTACTATTACGTAATGATCGTAATTCCCTATTGGACCATGGTGGACAAGATGATGTATTCTTTTGACGGGTATAAGGGACCGATGAAACAAAGGCCTCAAAAATAATAGTGTAGAACTCAGTAATGCACGTGTCTAAATTCTTACCATCAACGATGCTGTCAAAATTAACGTTATTTAAAAGGTTGGTGAGCAGTTCAAAGTTGGTTTTGCGAAAGTTAAAACTGTAAGAATTTTCTATGTCCACAACATTTTGAGCGCTTTCCTGAGAAAGTAAAATGTTTAATGGAGGATGGTACGTGTCAATGTTACAAAGCCTTTCAGAGCTCTGCTGGACTACGCAATTAGCTACGTCAGTGGTAAAAACCAAGTCAAGTTGTTTATTAAACGAGTTAAGTATACCGCTAATTTGTTGTAGACCAGAAGCCGTCAAGTTGTCAACAAACAGGAATTCAGACTTGGAGTTTACATTAGAAGCCACAAAAGAAGCTTCCTCGTCTGATTGAGACCATTGTAAGTTAGGAAGATTAAAATCACCTAGGAGAACAATATCGTCCATGGGTTCCGTAAGATCAGATAAATGATTAATTGCATCCGTAAGGAGCTGGTACTTCGCCTCATCACTGTTAGGTGGAATATAGCAGTTTACTATAAAAATGCTGCCGTGCTGTAGCAATATTTTAGCACAGACAATTTCCAGGTCTTCAGTATTAGGAAGATGCATAAACGTGCTTTCAAAAGATGCACGGAGAGCTATAAGCACTCCTCCGCCCCCTGATTTCAGTTCCGTTGCATACCGGTCTTTACGGAAAACCACGTAATCATCAGAAAATAATTCATTGTTAAGGAAACTGTGATTTAGCCACGTTTCTGTCAGGGCAATGATATTATTGGCGAACTCAGATCTGATTAAATTTTCAACAAAATTTACTTATGGCAACACTATGTTTTAGAATGATTATTATTAGGTTTTCAGTTTTCTTATCTTCCTTCCTTTCTCCAGCAACTCGCTCCCTTCAGAGGGCATAGTGAGAACTGAACTACCCTTAAAGGTAGTTACGGTCTCACTCATGCCATGAAAGGAATGATAACCCAAAAAAAACGAAGCTCGCACTGTTTGATGATGACTGGTTTTAGCACGACTAGTTGGCTGGCTCCTTCTAGTTCGTCGATGGGGTGGGTCGCATTTTGCAACATATCCCATGTTGGATTTGGCTCTCGCCGAAGATATTGCCAGTACCAATTTTCAGCCTTCTGTGTAAGAAGAGAATGAAACTGTGTACAAATTGTTGGCCACGATATGTTACAGCGTGACCGAAGAGTTTCGATACGAAATAAAAATTCGTCCACGGTCATCTCGTGTGGCGTACCACTAAATTTAAATCCACATTTTTCGATTCTAGTATCGTAAAATGGTGGAAGAGCAAAGGGTTGAACGTTACTAATTCCAACTGTATGGTTCCGTACAGGATTATCCATAGAGTGGCGTACGTGTTTAGGAGGTTTTTGTACCGGGTAGTGTGCTTGCCGGGCAACATTTTGTTGCGGTACGAAAAGGTTATTTATGTTTGATGACATAAAGTGCTGTGGTGAAAAGTTCCGAGGCTGATTTCCCGTATACATTTGGGCAGCTGGATATTTGCAGTGTTCATTGGAGTATTAGGTGGAAGAGTTGGAAACTCCCACATTGAATCTCGGATAGGTGACAGTGGAAAAGTCAATTGATCACTATTCTCCGAATTAATGTCGACCCGATTGTCGGTAGGAACTAGAGGGGGTTGCACGGGGTTTGTGTTCACAGAACCACTATTGGCTAACCCAGCTCCAATTGTTTGAAACCCGGAAGCGAGATCAGTATTGCTAATGCTATTTCGAGGTGAATGTATTACGCGGTTACCGCTTTTATAATTGGCTTGATCGATTAATGAATGCCAGTAAGAGGATCTTCCGATAGCGACTTGTGCAAAGTATTACTTCCTTTTTGATTTCTAGTTTTGCGAGTGGCACCGGTTTGAGTATTTGACATGTCCAAGTAGTTAAGTGTATGATGCAGAGTTTATTGACACAGCAGGTAAATCAGTTTTGAATATAGGGTATACCAAGTATACCGCTATATCGAATTGATCAGAGACTCAAGAGGTAAGTTATTGTATTGTTCTTTTGATTCCTAGGGTAACACAGAGTATACCACTGAATCGAAACAATATTTTGAAATAACGCAGGTAAGTTATTTTTCTTAATTTCTAAGGTAACTCAATTGAATACCATAATAATTCATTTTCCTATATACTATTAATTTCTAACGAAATTTATTTTCACAAGAATCCCATTTTTTATTAAGTGGAACCGACACTATCCACTACGACCTAATTCATGTAAATATAGAGAATATATTTATAATTGTAATTTCAAAAAGAAAGTAATTATGTTGAATTGTCCCTTGGAACTCAATTCCCAATTCCAAATTCAAAATTCGAAAGTAAAAAAAAATTTAATTTCGAAAATCAAATCTTAAATATCTAAATTTTGAAAATTACTATTGAATTTCAAAAATCAAAGCTGAAATCTATAAATCTTGAAAATTACTTTTAAATTTCAAAAAAAATTCAAATTCTCAAATCTCTATCCCTTGAAAATTGCTTCTAAATTTCCAAGAAAAAAAATCTTTGTTTGTCGATGCTGAGCAAGGCATAAAAGGATTGAGCAGAGGGGAGCGAGACGAACAGCTCTTTCGTGCTGTACCGCTCATTGACGTTAACATAGTGACGTATTTGACGTGGAGATGTTATATTCGAATCGACGAATTTCCAGACTGAACCATTCACGACGGATGAAAACGCATCCCTTCATTATATTATAGTTATAATAAATTTGAATGGGTTATGACCGTACATATCCGGATCTATATCTTTCAACTCGACCGAACCGATACTTAATTTAAATGACAAATAAAAAAGAATGGATCTGGCAGCGCCTTAATTTACATTGATGTATACATCAGTAACAGGAAGTCACCAAAAGCCATTCCTTCAAATGCACGCATGGTAAGAATAAATTCCGATGGAAAGTATCTTTACCGAAAGTTATTACGTAATTAATGTTTTTATTAAAGTTTGTTATTTTGAATGTTTAAGAGAAAATTTAGTAATCTTATACTTAAAGAGTACTATTATATTTATAATTTAATTGAACCGTATTATACTACAATCTATATTAAACGCAACGTTTCCGACTAAGATATATATACGCGTAAACCGAAGCTTAGCAATTTCTATACCATCTAATATTCCGACTACTTCATGCTTAGAGGAAATGAACAACAGTGCCTACACCCATATGCGTATAGCTGTGAGCTTGGAAAAACGTGTTGCTCAAAACATAAGTACCAAATAATCCATACCTCTTTGAACCAAAAAAAAGACTCCATAATTTCCTTGAAGTGTTGTTAGAATCGCACATTGTTTCGAAAGTAAAACAATAAATGCGAGTAAACGAATATTACTGATATACGAAAGGGAAGAATTTAAGTATATCAGACGCCAATGCTAGAAGAGCAGAGACGTAACGCCATTTGAAATTTAAACAGGAGGTAAAAATCACAAATGCGTATAAAATATTTCGACTTCCAAATTCCTCGGTCAAGTTTACAAAGTTAGTGCGTTGTGTCATCTGCGACATAAAGGAAGTTTATATCGCAACCCTGCACAACACAACTCTCCTTCGCTCTGTACGTCAGAACTTGACGTTGGTCTTCAGAGGACGAAACATCAAAACTGTAAGTTGGGCGGTATTTTTATAATGCAAATGAAGTTTGCCTTATAAAATCGACCAACTTAAATCCCTCGCATTGCGCAAACCAAAGAAAGGTTGGGCGCCAATTGTTTTATAATGTAAACGCAGTTTACATGATAAAAGCGCCCAACCAAAACTCAAGTCTTAGCGCAACATCAAGAACCGTTGGGCGCCAATTGTTTTAGAATGATTATTATTAGGTTTTCAGTTTTCTTATCTTCCTTCCTTTCTCCAGCAACTCGCTCCCTTCAGAGGGCATAGTGAGAACTGAACTACCCTTAAAGGTAGTTACGGTCTCACTCATGCCATGAAAGGAATGATAACCCAAAAAAAACGAAGCTCACACTGTTTGATGATGACTGGTTTTAGCACGACTAGTTGGCTGGCTCGTTCTAGCTCGTCGATGGGGTGGGTCATCATTCATCAAAAGTTTAGTGCGGTGGATCATCATAAACAAAAAAATTCGTGCTATTTAGTGTACTTTTACTCGTGAAGAGTAGACTTTCATTATCCAAATGATCTTTTCTCTGAGTTGTAACCTTGCCGTGGTAGAAAAGCTTGCGTACTCCAATGATCCTGATAGCGATGCTAGCGGGAACTTTTAGTTCCCAGCAGGGTCACCCATGCTAGTAAGGTAGACGGAGAGGGGTCAGACAAATGACAACTCAAGCACACTTAAGCCAAGGTGGAAATGCATCGTGCCGAGGGCTGCATGGCATCTCAGTGTGTAAAACGGGAGATGTCGTTAACGATCTCTTGGGAGAACCAGCCGAAACTCCCTCGTAACCAGGCTACTGCATGTGCAGGGGGCGCCGCGTGCAGGGTCCTTATATCCCCCAGACTCGTGGGAACAGAAATGGACCAATTTAAATTAACAACAACAACAACGACGACGACGACACCGACACTTTCAACAATGACAACAACCACTACGACGATCACGGACGCCCAGACGAAAGCAACAGTAGTCACGACCATGACGACTGACACTACTGTTGTGTTCTCAACGAGAACAACGTCAACAGTACACACCGGGGCCAACTCAATGGAACCGGTGTGCACTGGGAAATCTGGTAGTGGTCCCCCAAAACGAGGACCGCTCCGAAATGCCGAGAAGTTGGTGAATAAACTCACCAACCGTATCGTGCAGCTGAAAACTCCATCCAGCGACGGCAAAAGCCGCAGCGGAGCGAGTAGAAAGCGTCATAGGAGGGCAAGAGATGTGGCATCTGCTAGTAACCCTGCAACAGGGGACGCGGCAAGATCCACATCCCTCCCCCCTAAAATGACAGCCCCGGCAGGCAACGAGAGGATGGGCACTCCAAATATACGGAGCCCCCTCCTGAAGCCTGCACAACTCCAATTGGCGTTGACCTCTGAACAGGGACCGCTTGCCAGTTCACTAGAACCGATGGCAGGGACCAGTTCCGGGTCCGCTGGAGCAAAACCTCGCAAAAAGAGGAAGAGGAAGGGAGCGGGAACAGACAGTGCCGCCGAAAAGGCGCGCACTTCTGAGACCATCTCAGCCTCCTCCATTCCCGAAGCGAGTACCCCCCAGGCGAAGAGGGTTAAACCCTCTAACCCCAAGCCCAAAGACACCTCTCACCAAAAAGGACAGAGAGCGACATTTGCGGAGATCCTTAAAACGGACCCAAAAATGAAAGTTTGCCTAACGTGCGAGACCCCTGTGAAGAGAGACATCACTTCAATGGAGGCGGATCGCATAGAGGCTGCAATCATCGGAGCGTTTGAGAGACTTCCCAACGGTGAAGTCCCACGCATACGTGATTGTAGACTGACGCAAGGTTCTCTCATTCTTTTATGCGGGAACCAAGCGACCAAGGATTGGCTAGTTAAATTGGCTGAATCCAAACCCCTGGTAGAACGAATAGACCTTTCAGTCCATGACTTCATTCTACCCAAGTTGAGTAGGGTGAGGATCTGGTTGCCGGGCCCCGAAAGGAGCGCGACCCAGATACTCACCACTATGAAATTCCTTAACTCAATGAGCACGGAGAACTGGAGGGTCTTCGAATACAAATATAGTCGGGCGGCGGAAGGTAACCAACTGATTGTAGTCGTGGACGCCCCAGGACTCAGAGATCTTGAGAAGGTTAATTTCCGCCCCCCCTTGGGAGTTCACCTTGCTACCTGCACGGTTCTAGGCAAGCCAGAGAAAGGGGAGAAAGAGGAGGAAAAGACAGGACCGAACTAATGCCAAATTTGGGACTAAATTTTCTCCAAATAAATGCGCACCACTGCAAAGCGGCCACCGACATAATAGGTAGGCAGCTTGCTATTGGACGTGCCAACATATGCCTCGTGCAAGAACCTTGGGTTTACAAGGGAATCGTACGAGGCTACGACACCCAGTTGGGGTCTGTATTATACAGCACAACTGCGAACAGACCCAGGACATGCATCTACATCTCCAATGATATTGATGCCGTCCTTCTTAAATCCTTTTGTTCTGCAGACCTTTCTGCAGTCAAAATAATTTAGTCCACAGAACTGGGCGAAAAAGAAGTAGTAGTGTGCTCTTCATATCTGCCCTACGACGCAGTCACCCCTCCCCCTTCAGAGGAGCTGGTCGACTTAGTGTCCTTCTGTGAGACAAATAATCTACCTCTTATAATTGGCTGTGACTCCAACGCGCACCACACACAGTGGGGCAGTACGGACATCAACCCAAGAGGTAGAACACTCTTTGAATACCTTGGTGCAACCACCCTGGAAATTGCAAACAAGGGTACGGCACCAACCTTCATCACCTCTACACGTGAAGAAGTGTTGGAGATAACGCTGTGCTCGCAGGGCATTGCTCAAGATATTCAAGGATGGAAAGTGTCCTCCGAACCTTCTTTGTCGGACCATAGGCACATTCTCTTCAGTCTGTTCTCAGAACCGTTGAAACCGGTCTCTTACAGGAATCCTAGATCCACTGACTGGTTCTCCTTTCACGAAGAGCTGTCAGAAAGAATCCGGGAAGTCCCAAAAGCAGCCCGGAATATTCCGGAACTAGAACAAACAGTCGCTTTAACATCGGAAGCCATTTACTCCTCCTATGAGAGTAATTGCGCCTTACGCACTAACAGGCTCCTCAAGAAAACGCCCTGGTGGGATATATCCTTGGAGAGCCTCAGAAAAGAAACGAGAAAAAGTTTCAACCGAGCCAAACAGCATGGTTTGAACAGTGAGTGGGAAGGCTGAAAGGCGGCCCAACGCAAGTACAAATCGGCTGTTCGGAGGAAAAAACGAGAAGCTTGGAAGAGTTACTGCGGCCAAATTAAGGAACTCCCTCAGGCTAGCAGACTCCAAAAAGCCCTCTCCAAAGATCCGAGATCTAGATTAACGGTGCTGCGCCAGTCGGATGGGGAATTTACCACAAGTAACCTGACACGCTGAAGCTGCTGCTCCACACCCATTTTCCGGAATCTCGCGAATCACCGGCATGCTCGTCTCTACAAGTCGAAAGTTCTCGTCCCCAAAAAACCGACTGGAGAACGGCTTCAGAGATTGTAACATACGATAGAACTAACTGGGCAATCAAAACCTTTGCCCCGTACAAATCAGCAGGGCCTGATGGCATTTTCCCAGCACTTCTTCAGAAAGGAGCTGATTTGCTAATCAAACCACTCTGTCAAATCTACCGCACGAGCCTCGCCTACGGCTATATTCCTTCGCCATGGAGGAAGGCACGTGTGATCTTCATACCTAAGCCTGGTCGTACTGACTACACCGAGGTCAAGAGCTTCCGTCCCATCAGCCTCACGTCATTCTTGCTTAAGACACTGGAGAGGCTGGTGGATAGATACCTGAGGGAGAGGATACCAAGTATCCTCCCTCTCCACCCAAACCAACACGCGTATCAAGAGGGCAAATCCACGGATTCTGCACTCCATCAACTAGTGTTCAGAATTGAAAAAACTCTAGACACTAAATCATACGCTCTTGGTGTTTTTCTTGACATAGCAGGGGCATTTGACAATGTCACTTTTGATGGCATGAGCGAGGCAGCCGAAGTGCACGGCGCGGGTCTGACTGTCACTAGATGGATAAGAACCATGCTGTCCACTCGAACTGCTTCGACCAGTCTGGGAAGAGATACAGAATCAATCTCAGTTATGAGAGGATGCCTGCAGGGAGGTGTACTATCTCCACTGCTGTGGTGTCTGGTTGTAGATGATCTTCTTAGGATTTTAAACACCTCGGGCTACTATGCTCAAGCGTATGCGGATGACATAGCTCTGCTTGTATCGGGAAAATTCCCCAGTACATTAGCTGAGTTGTCTCATCAAGCTCTTATCAAGGTTCAAAAATGGGCCCTTTCCAAGGGTCTCTCCGTCAATCCTGACAAAACTGAACTCGTTATGTTCACCAGGAATAGGAATCTCGAAGGTTTTGAGGCTCCTTGCCTAGGTGAAACGAAACTGCAACTCTCCGAGTCAGTGAAATATCTAGGAGAATATCTAGATAAAAAGGTGACCTGGAAAAAGCACGTGGAGGTCAAAGAACAGAAAGCGTCGGCGCTCCTATGGGCCTGTCGCAGAACCTTTGGACCCACCTGGGGACTAAAACCAAAAATGTTGTACTGGATGTACAATGTGGTGGTTAAACCTCTGCTGACCTACGCATCAATTGTTTGCTGGACTCGTACCCTAGTATCCAATGCTAGAGAACTTTTAAACCGTATTCAAAGACTTGCTCTTCTAAGTATCACGGGTGCAATCAGAACCACGCCAACTGCAGCCATGGAAGCCCTCTTGGGAACCCCACCGCTGCACTTGGTGGTTCAAAGTACAGCAATGGCAACGTCCTATAGACTGCGAAATGCTGGACTCTGGATTGATCGATCAGATATCAAGGGCCATACCAGGATCCTAGCTAGTCTGATCAAATCATACCCCATACTCTCGATGCCATCGGACGTTATGTCCCCGGCATTTGTTTTAAAACGCAGATTCGAGACTGTCATGCTTCCTAGAGAATCCTGGATAGCGGACGGTGAGAGTCTCGCAAAACCACCCGGCCTCATCTGGTTCACGGATGGGTCTAAATCGGATGCAGGAACGGGGGCAGGTGTCATTGGTACGGTGCCCAAAAAGCAATATCTATCGCCTTGGGCACTCATTGTTCAGTCTTTCAGGCTGAACTTTTCGCCATAATGACATGCGCCAATGAGAACCTACACAGGGGCTACAAAAACCTGCATATTAACATCTTCTCGGACAGCCAAGCTGCACTACAATCTCTGAGTGCAGTCAAGATAACATCTTGCATCGTCCAAGAATGCTTCAACACCCTCAACCAACTAGCTGAGCACAACAGAGTTGTACTCAACTGGATACCGGGACACCTCGGGCTCCCACGCAATACAATGGCGGATGTACTGGCCAAGATGGGCACCATTAGGAAACCTATCGGGCCGGAACCCATCATTGGTATTCCTAAGAGCACAGCCAAACTCTCCATTAGAGAATGGATTACCGTACAACACAAAATTCAGTGGCGAAATGAGTCCCTACGACAATCCAAAATTTTCATAACGGAACCAGGCCTTGTCAGGGACTCGTTACTGAAGTTGGACCGTAATAAAATCAGAGTGCTGGTGGGCGCCCTCACGGGACATTGCCTCCGCAAGCATTTACATACCATAGGTATCCTATCTGATCCCACCTGTCGTAAGTGCAGAACCGTTGAGGAAACTTCACTACACGTTATTAGTTTATGTGATGCCTTAACGCGAAAGAAGATCTTCGGAAAACCATTCTTGACCTTGTCGGATGTCCGGAATCTGAAGGTGGAATCTTTAATCGATTACCTGAAGAAAACAGAACTGTTTCCAGAGTTGGGACAAGCTACCACTCCGTAAACGGTATACAGGTAATTACTCTTTTTTCCCACAGGTTCTCTTAGAAAACTTGTGCGATCCCAGGACATATGTCCAGATTCTCCCGAGGGTACAATGGGCCGAAAGGCCTAAGTACGGTGTGCTTTGGCACCCACCTCCTTTAAAAAAAAAAAAAAAAAAAATCCAAATGATAATGGCTCGAAAGCCAGCATAAGTACCTGCTGGTTCGTGGTTTACAAACACAACGAAAAGGGGAGAGGATGGTCGAAACCAAAGTCCTTTTTTCTTTTTTTTTTATCAAGGGTCAAACAAAGAATTTCCTCAGTGGTCGGTACAAAGAAAGTATGACGCCAAAACTGAGATGGATAACGTGAATGTGGCGTTGGCAGATATTGTGGCCAACGCTTGAAAGGTCATTTCCCGCCCGTAGGATGACCATATGCCATGGTCATCCCCTTTGATCGTACCGCGACCGAATTATTGGTACGATCCCTCGAAGTGTTTATTTAAAAAAAAATTATTTTTTTTTTTTTTTGTTTCGTTAAACTCTCTTATTACGTCCCCATGTTAACTCAATGAACTACTACTCTCTCACTACCCTCCCCATTTCACTCCCCCCCTCAATCTCCCCAACATCGCCAACACAAAAAAAAGAAAGAAAACTTTTAATTTCCTTCACTTTTTCCTTTTCTTTTATACATAGGTTTCTTGTTTTGTTTTCTATATTGATTCGCGTTTAGGATAATTGACCCGTCTCATCATGGTTCTTCCTCCGACTCGACGAATGAACTCAATTACAATCTCCTAACCGCGAGAAGAGAAAAAAAAATCTACATATCTTTATAAAATCCTTTTTCTTTTTTTTCTTCTCTTATTCCTTTTTTTCTTTTTTTTTGTGAATTACACTTTTAGTAATTTTCTTATACACTATTATATATATATATCCATTGAAAAGCAGAAAAAAGAAAATTATTCATCTTATCTTACTCGGCCATAAGTTAAGCCTTTAATAATCTTATTTTTCTTTTTTTTCTTTTTTTCTTCCTTTCTTTTTTTTTCTTCGGTTCCAGAAAGAAAAGAAAAAAAAACAACAAACTTCTTTGGTACGAAAAAAAATAAAAAAAAATTGAGCTTATTCCTTTTTTTTTTTTTTTTAATGTAATGTGACTCTTCACCAACTAATAAAATGTGAACCACTATCTCTATATAAGAATAACTTTCCTTCTTTGCTCTGGTATTTTCTTTCTTCTTCCCAAAATTCAATTTTTTTTTCCTTTTCTTTTTCTATAGCTACTTACTAAATTATATATTATATATTCTATCAAAAAAAAAATTTTTGATTAATTAATGTTAATGTTATACTATTTGATGAAATGTTGTTTTTCTTATTTGAAGAAATGATGTTCTTGATTATTTGATGAAATGATGGTTTTTTTTATTTTTTTGATGAAATGATGTTTTGATTATTGGATGAAATGATGTTCTTCTTATTTGAAGAAATGATGTTCTTATTATTTGATGAAATGAGGTTTTTATTATTTGAAGAAATGATGTTTTTGATTATTTGATGAAATGAGGTTTTTATTATTTGAAGAAATGATGTTCTTATTATTTGAAGAAAGGATGTTCTTGATTGGATGATCACGAACCCAACAAAAAAATTTTTTTTTTTTTCGTTGGATCCACAAGCTAAACAAAAAAACAAAAAAAATTGGTTTTCGTTAGAAAAAATTTGTAACTCGAGAAAATCTTCTCCATGCGGTTTCGTTTCTTCTTCCTTTTTTCTGTTTTTGCCGATTTCTTTCTTCTTTTTTTTTCAAATTTTGTAGATGCACTTCACCCATCAAAATATAATATAATCTTTTCTTTCTTGTTATCGTCTGAATTTTTCCCACTTCTCCCAATTTTAACAAAATTTATTCACCCCCTTTTTTTTTCACTTATTATTAGAATCACATATAGGAAAGCATTTTTATGACTAACATTCCTTTATTTTGAATTCATTTACGTCAAATCAATAAAAAAAAACATGATGCCACGCGGGTACTTCTTTTAGTTTTTTTTTATTCTCGCTTCATCTTCCAACAAAAAAAAAACTCTTTTTCCTCCCTGATCACGTCTTTTTCCATCCACTATTTTTTTAAGAAGAAACCATCTCCCTATTTTTTCCCACACAACAAATGGTAGTCTGATGATGCAAGATCACTTTACGATAAATGTGTCAAAAGTTTCTAGTAAATTTTTGACGAGTAATCAAACTTGTACTATATGTAGACAACATATCATTATCATGATAAAATTTAGCACTATTACGATTTACAAATTCGAGACGCAATTGTTTGATGGTTTTCAACGCTGAATTGCGATATATCAAACGCCGATTGGATCCAGCCTTTGCCCTTGTCGTCATCAACACCGCAATGACTTTTAGGTTCAACTAATATTTTTAACTTTGTTGAATTATTAAAATGTTGAGTCTACTGCTCAATATTTGTGTGACGCAATTGTAATTGTTTATGAGATGTATACTCTTAACCAATTACAACCTAATCAATCTGAAAAATTAATGGTAAATTGATGGTAAAATAAAAGATTGAATTGTTCAAAAAAATTCTGTTTTTATTCAATTCAATTTCTTATAGTCTAGTCAAATGGTGTTCAAAAAGCGAAAATAGGGGAAAGTTTTGGTGTAGTTTTGATATTTTGGTTCTATACGTTTTTTGGGCTGCTGAACACGAATTTCAGCTTTGCCAACAAGAATTTCGCCTGCAAATCTGTTTTTTAGGCGAAAAACGGCCAAAATAAAGGACTTTTTTCATTTATCTCAAAATAACTTGAAAAATATCCACTTTTCGTAAACTTTGGTTATATATGAAATTGGAGAGGATAAAATTTCCTATATTTTATATATATATACATTTTTTTGTATAATCAACGGTATAGCCGTGATAGCGACGTGAAAACATGGTTATAAAACCTAAACACGGTTTTTTTCAAATTTTGTTTAAGTTTACCTAAAAATTCAAGCACATTTTGTAACAGTTATCAGTAGTTGGTTAGGTGGGATGAGATTTGGCGCTTTTGAGCCATCCTTGGTGTGGTGGGGGGGTGGGGTTGTTTATAAAGAAAGTAACGTAATGTAAAAATTCTTATATAAAATTTTATTTCGCGTTTAAAATAAAATAAATAAATATATACATACAGAAAAATATATACATACAACGATAGCTGTAATATATATGTATACTGTTTGTTATTGTAGTATGGAGTTTTTTTCTTACTCGTGGCTGCTCAGTAGAATGTGAGTGGTGTTCCCCATCCACGAGTCCAATATAAGAGGGGACGGACACGGTCTAAGTTATTCAGATAAATTAAAGGCCCATCTCCACACTGCCGACATCCTATTCTGACGAGAAAAATCAGAAAACTAGAAAGAGATGGACTTTTGCAATTTTCGCTAGGATTGATCGAATAAAAACATCAGGGTCTCTCCCCACACAATTTATAATATTATGCGAAAATTATGAACATTCCATTCCATTTTATAGGAAAATGTAGTACCAAATTGTGTTTTCAAACTTTATCATAAGGCTTAAATTCCTATCACATCTAAAAACAAGCTGTAATGCAAAACGACGAGACTTCTATACGTATGTTCAAATCAAGTTACCTTCCGAAAGCCTTTCTAAAAGAAAGCTTTATGAATATGGGAATTCAGAGTGTACGTAGTCCTTAGTTAATCACAACATTTGTTCTGATATACAGACAGACAGACATTGGATAAAAATGATTGCAAACCATTTAGAATCTTATAAAACGTGGAGATTTGCAAAAAAAAATTTTATTTTTATATACATCCTATAGAAGTTAAAAATTTAACTTGCGTATTTCATCACTAAACCATAAAAATCCATTCGTCATAGAAAAACTTCCTATAAGAAAATTTGGTAGTGTGCAACGATATCGTGTATTATTATTGTGAGAGTATGCAAACGCAGATGAAGAGCCATACATCAGATGAACAAGTTCCTCTGCATTTGAGGGGAATCATCTGCCAGATGAAGAGTCAGATGGGGAAATTGGAACTGCAGAAGACGACAAAATTCGGAGGATGATTGTTTCTCCCTTTCTGTTTAACTAAATTTTGCATAAGTGCATCCCATACTTTTATCAGAATAGGATGTCGGCTGTGTGGAGATTGGCCTTAACTAGAGATATAAATTTTCTATCTCAGGTGGGTCGACGGTGGGTTATATGAGACTTGGGCTTAAAGGTATGAAAAATAAAAACAACGCGGATTTTAAATGTTAACTGAGAGAAAACCAAGTTATATTATCATATCGCATTGGTTGATTATCCAGTCGTTAACTCCGAAACCTAGAAAACTTGGGATTGAATGGTTTGATGTAAGCCTAATTTTGTATCAAAACGAGAGAAGCAAAATTTTCAGTCAATGTATAATAAACAAAAAACTGTTGTGTGGTTCAAGAATACTGGACAGAAGATTGCAGGCATCAGCAAGCCTGTAAATGTGAGCAAGAGGAGAGGCTTCGAGTTGCTGAAGCAGCAGCGAAACTTATTTGCGAAGATATTCGATCACAAGTGTACTCCACTACAGAGTACCCTCCACCAAACTGTGTCCTGGAAGAGAGTGAAGCTGTTGTTCCTGAAACTCTCAAATATTTTTTGAGTACTCTTATAATGAAGAAGAAAAGAGGGAACACTCATAAGTGGAAGAAAAAACATAATACAATTTCTCACAGTATTTTTACTGCTGTAAGACCCAACTCGTTCTTGTCAAATGTACAAGTCGGGTTCGCAGCATTCGTTTAAAAGAAGTTCGGTTCTCGGAAGCTAATTGAAGTGTTATCATCTATGCGATTGTGCAGTTTGTACTCAGAGGCTGTACGATTTGAAGTGTCTTCCACCATGAAGCCAGAGAAAGAAATCAGTCGCGAAGGATTTGTTCCGTTTGTTTACGATAACGCCGACTTTCACACTCAAACAATAGATGGTTACAACACTTTTTATGTGATGGGTGGGATTTACACTGTAGCCCCAGCCAGTGCAATACCTGTAGATGAAAGAAAAAAGAAGACAGTCTGTTTCCAAAACAAAACTTGCTTTATAAATAATAACTTTAGTTTTAGTATAAAAAAAATGGGACTTAATCCCGTAAAAGCCTATATAAAACGCGAAATAAAATTTTATATAAGAATTTTTACATTACGTTTTTTTCTTTAAGCACACACCCCCACCCACCAAGGATATCTCAGAAGTGCCACCACCCATCCCTCCTAATTAACTACTGATAACTGCTACAAAAATTGCTTGAATTTTTAGGTAAACTTAAAATAATTGGAAAAAACCGTGTTTAGATTTTATAACCCTATTTTCACGGCGCTATTACGGCTATACCGTTGATTATACAAGAAAATGTATATCTATGTAAAATATAGGAAATTTTATCCTCTCAAATATCATATATAACCAAAATTTACGAAAAGTGGATAATTTTCAAGTTATTTTGAGATAAATGAAAAAAGGCCTTAATTTTGGCCCTTTTTCCCCTAAAAAACAGGTTTCCAGGCAAAATTCTTGTTGGCAAACCTGAAATTCGTGTTCAGCAGCCCAAAAAACATAGGCCGGTTTTACACTGGTCTTACATGCGCCTAAGTAACTCGGGTATATCCATGCTGATAATGCTACACTGGTCTTCGATGCGCCTTTCTTCACTGTGAATTTATATACGTCATATCAATGTGTGTGTGTGTCACGTGAGGGTACTTTTCTAGTTGATTTGGAAGCAGTACGAAGTGAACTATAGAACAGAAAGCATGAATAGGAAAAAGCGTGCTGCAGTAGCCTTGTATTCCTTAGCGCAGGCTGTTTATTCTTTAGAATTCGAAAGTGATAGTCCCGATGATGAAAATAGTAATAAAAAAAAGAGAAAAAGAATTAAAGAATTTCTCCACTTTTGTTTCTCTTTACCAAATTGAGTTCTTAAAGTTTTTATTTTTACTTTAACTTCACCCACAGATATATCCTTTTTAATGTCTTTCATTTCTTCAACTATTTTTACATAAGCCGCTTCTCGTTTTACTTTATTTAAGTATTCCGGATCACTACCATCGTAAACTAAATTGTATTTCTGAAAAATTTCAATAAATTCTTCCGTTTGTTGTTTATTCCACTTCGACATTTTGATTTCGTTGTTGGATGTTGCCATCTCACCGGTCAAAAGCAGAATGAGTCATCGTTCATTTCAAAATTTTTCCCAACCAGTTTTTTCCACAATTGTTTATGTGTGCGTGTCTTCAATTTTGCACTCAAGCTAAAGCTGGCGCATTTCCCCAGCATTCGCGCACCCTTCTGGCGTATCAATTTTTGAAGAATGCGCCCGTTTGAAGACCAGTGTATAGCTGGTTTTACACTGGTCTTCAAGAACTAAAATATCAAAACTACACCAAAACTTTCCCCTATTTTCTACCATTTGACTAGACTATTAGGTCTATTTCATGTACTTATATCTAATTTAATCTTATTTCTAATTTGTTTAATTATCCGCAAATCTTCGTTCCTTATGATGTTTCTTCTCCTATTACCAGCAACTTACCCCTTGTTGACAGTTGTTTTCAAATAAATGCTATTCCTAATCAAAAACTTTTTTTTCTGCTTTGATGTGGTCCTGGATTCTTCTTTCCTTGTAGTTACTCTTACTGAAGCTTCAAAACTAGTGAATTGATACCAAATCGACACCCCGTTTTACACTGCGATCCTAACGGATCCTTGAAAATACCAATGACCTTTCTACTGTTGCATGAAAAACGGAATTTTGGAACCCCAAAATTCTCAATTATCTTTTTGCCCCTTGTTTTCCATGATCTAAATTTTTTATTTTTGTTCCTTGTTTTTGTAGGCATAGTTTTTCCTAACGAATTTGTATTTGCCTTGCCGTATTTTTCCTAAAATTCTAATAATTTTCTTTATACGTATGCATGTGTACATATCTGAATTTTTTTGTTTGGGACATGATCGTGTTGGTGTCCTAGTTAAATTTATTACTTAATTATATTAAACTTTTTTATAATGCTGCGATATTTAGTTTGAGTATTATGTGCTTAATTGGATTAATTATACCTTTCACATTTACCTATAATATAATACATTTCCAAAAAAAAAAAAAATAATTGTGAAAAAACATTTTTCTTGAGTGCATACGCAAACCATTATTCCTAGATAATATTATCAATGTCACAAACTCAATCCACTTTAATGCTAAATCGATGATGGAACCTGTCACTGAACTAAAGGTAAACAATGTGTTTTAGTTTTAAATTTATTTATTTCATTTTATTATTTTCTTTTAGTTCATTTGTTAAATAAAAATGTTGAGAGGACTGAACAAAAATTATTTGTAGTCTAAGCAATTAAAATTCTTTCGTGCCTGTGTGTTCATAATAGTAATGTTACTCGTAATATCTACTCTATAATATATACAGCCATGTTCGGTAAAATAGGTATATGGATTTTTTCTTAATGGTGATATGAACGATATGTATTGATGTGAAGGTTTCTTTTTTAATTTTTATTGAACGGTGTTCAGTTTTATAATTCGTTAGATAAAAATATAAAATATTAAAGATTAATTAATGAATTAAAAAATTGTTTGAAATAAATATTATAAGTTCAGTTCTTCGGTAAAATAGATAAAATCTAAAAATAAAAAAAAACAAATAAAAACATAATTAATATGCAGAAGAGTGCCTACATTGTACTTAATACTTAATATTTTGTGGCATAACCATAGTTTTTCTGATGGCAGCACATGGATTAAGCATAGAATTAATAAGACGGCTACATCTTTCGACTGCAATAACTTTCCGTTATCATCCGTGGAGCTACAACCCTGGACGAGTCTTGGCCTTCTCAAGTCGACTTTGCCAGGCATCTCTGTTTCTCGGAGCTGTCCTCCAGCTCGTTGCTCCGATTTTAACAGCATCTTGATTAACACCATTAATTCATTGCAATTTCGGTCTGTCGGGTAGTCTTCTTCCTTCTGGGGCGGTGTTTAGAACTCGTTAACAAGGGTTGTTGTTATTAGACCTAATAACATGTCCTGCCCACGGAAGCCTCGCTAATTTTATTATGGTGACGACATCATTATTGTTGTATAATTCGTACAACTCACTGGTGTAACTTCGTCGCCAGCCCTCACTTTCTCGTACACCTCCACATATTTTTGGGAGAATTTTTCTTTCGAAGATGTGCAGGATGTTTTCATCCGATTTATTTATTGCTTCTTTGGTATCAAGTATTGATCTGCCTCTGATATCGACTTCGTCGGCATAGGCTAATAGTCGCACCCTGTGGTATTGACTGTCAAGTCCCGGACAACTTTTTCCAGACCAATATCGAAGAGGAGGCATGCCAATGCAACGCCCTGTCTCGTTCTAATGCTACTATCGTATGCAGCTTTAAAATCAACAAATAGTTGGTAGGTATCAATGTCACAACCTGGGGTTTTATTACTTTTTAGTTTTGTGACAGCATTTTTGACTTCCTGAAACGTGGGGGAAGCAATTCTGCGCTACTGGTTATGTCAGTGACGTGTTAGATTATACCAACGTTGCTATAACTTGCACTCAGAACGTCTTTAAAGTAGTCCGCCAATCTGGTCAACACTGCAGATTTCTTATATAAAATCATTGCAGTGCTATCCTTACGTATGGTTGCTCTAGGTTTAAAACCTTTTCGCATGTTATTAACTTTTTGATAGAATTTGCGGGTTTCGTTACGATCACGCAGCACATCCAGCTCATTGAGCTTTCTCACTTCATAATTTTTCCTCTTCCGTTTATGTAATTGTTTTTCTTCTTTCCTTAGCTGTCTGTACTTTTCGAAAGATGCGCGACTTCGGTGCCTTTGTCGCATGATTAGATACGCATCATTCTTTCGTCTCGTAGCTTCATCACATTCGCTATGGAACCAACTGTTGTCCCTGTCCGCTCTTTCATATCCTGGAATGCTTTCGGCTCCAGTCATAAGAACGTGATTGCACTTTTCCCCTCTTTCGGTATTTGTAATACTTTCATTTGTAGGGTTTTCAGAATGTTAATGTGTGTCTGCATACGCTGCAAACCTTTGTGACACATCTTCTCTCCTTAGTGCCGCAATACTATATTCCCTTGTTCGTATGCCCTTGTTTTTTTTAGCATTAGAGATTCTAGCTCTGAATCTTGTACATAACAAGTAATGATCAGGATGTCTATTTGCCCCCTCTTCCTTTTCACATCCATCATATTCGACGAATGTCATGTATCTATCCCCACATGGTCTATTTGGTTCAGCGTCACTCCATCAGGGGACACCCAGGTAGATTTGTCAATATTTTCTCTATCAAATGTTGTGCTACTTACTATCATATTTCTAGAGACTGCAAATTTTACCATTTGATTTCCATTTTCATTGGTTTCAGTATGCAAACTAGACATTCCTATGTATTGATGATAACATAGTTCTTTCCCCACTTTCGCATTCATGTCACCTATAGCTATAATGATCTTCACGTCATTTTACGGACATCTGTCATAAGCTGATTTTAGCGTATTATAGAAACTGTCTTTCTCTTTATTAGTTTTTTCTTCAGTGGCCGCATGTGCGTTTATAATACTGATATTGAAGAATTCACTCTTAAGTCTTAAAATGCTTAACGTTGGTGTTAGATGTTTAAATCCAATTACCAGATGTTTAATTTTATTTGGGACTAAGAATCCTACACCAAATATGTGTTTATTTTCGTGATAACTGTAGTACACATCGTAAACTTTCTTTTGCACGATTACTTTTCCGAGCCAGCGTATCTCCTGCAGAGTAGTGATATCTGCTTTATATTTCGCTATCGTGTCAGCAAGGGATCTTAAGTCGCCTGCTCTGTACAGTTCTTCCGTTCCACGAGTATATTCTTAAATCTTTGTCCTTTGCTTAGGTCGTATGCATGAGTTCAATCCATTCCGAGGCAATTCTTGAGAATTCGTAACAAGTTGTTTTCCGGGTGGGGACGTTAGCCCCACGCCAACCTCCTGTAAGAGGACCTCAGCACTCACTGGTGAGCCAAACTAACTACAACAGTTAATTTGTTACCGGCGGCCACCACGCCAGCAAGCACTTGGTAGGTTATTAACCGCAGCGGCAATGTGTCCCGCCCGTGTTGATGTGAGACCGGTCAGTGCTTTCCCTATCATTCCTTACCCTGACCACCACGCATTTCCATGCCGATTGAATTTCCTGCCATAATATGTGTTTATTGTTTTTTTTGAGCGAGACGCTCCATCACAGTAACTTTATTAGTCTGAAACCAGTTGTTCTTTTTGCTCTGTGTTTGGGGTCGTTGTCCTGTTGAGATACCCAGACTAACGGCATATTTTCTTCAGCAAAAGGTAGCATAACATTTTTCATAATTTCAATACTAGAGTGCTCAATAATTTCTCAGCCTCGACAAGAGAACGCGCTACTAACAGGACAATTTTTTTGTCTTAGGTTGATACAACCTTCACATGAATACGTGTCTAGTTTCACGTCGATAAGTCAATTCAGTCTTTGTTTAGAAGCTATTTAAAGTTGGCGTGTAATTGAATTGGCTTAAGGTGCAAAGATCAGCGAAGAAGATTATGGCATCAGTTTTTTGAGATCCCAAAGGAATTTTGTTAGTGGATTATCTTCAAACTGGCAAAACGATTAACTCTGAGTATTATTGTAACCTTTTGGATTAACTGGATGTAAAAAATAGTCAGAAAAGATCTGGTTTAAAGAAGAAAAAAATCATTTTCCACCAGCTCAGAAAAGTTAAAAACCCTTGCAAAAATCACGGAATTAAAGTACGAATTGCAAGAACATCCACCGTATTCACCAGGTTTGGCTCCTAGTGACTTCGATCTATTTCCAAACCTGAAAAAATTCATGCGCGAACAACGGTTTCATCAAATGAAAAGGTCATAGCAGGTGTAGAGGCGTATTTTCGGGGCCTACCGAATTTTCATTTCAGGGATGGAATCGTTAAATTTAAAAATCGCTGGAACAAGCGTATTTGAAGTTCAGGGGAACTATACTGAACAATAGAATATATTTCATTTACAAAAACAGTGTTTTCTTGTCGAGGCTGAGAAATTATTGAGCACCCACACATCTTGCGACATAGGATGTTCTTTAATCCAATGAATGGGTCCCACGTTATTCCAAGAAAAACTTCCCCAAACCATAATTCCACCTCCTCCGTGCTTAACTGTGCCCTTCGTATACCTTGGCCCTAGTTCTTGGCTAATGGGTCGTCGGATGAATAATTTACCGTCAGAACCATGCAAATTATATTTACAGTCATCGGTCCATAGCATATTACGCCATTTTTTAATACCGTACCATATCAGTCTCGATGATCGAAAGCGAATCTCGTTCTTGCTTTTATGTGTTTTTTGGAATGAAATGGAACTAGCGACTCTACCAATAAAAACAATCACTATTGCACGTTTCATCTATTTCACCGAACACAGTTTTCTTAGACTGTACACATACATATTTTTTACGGAATTTATTTAATATGGAATAATTATAATTGTCACTTGCAGGTGGAACCACTTTCACAAGAAAAAAGTCCAATTTGCCTGTTTTACCGAACATGACTGTACATATATCAAAAGAATTAATAATTTTGTAATTGTTTTTTGAATTAAAAAGTTTTCAAGAATTTAATAAAATGGCAAGAAATCATCAATCTCATACAAATTGACGAAAGAATCATCTACTAAGTTTGAGGTTGTGTTCATGAATAAAATCTCTGCAAGGCAGTTTTTAGGTACAACATTAATAACATTAAAAAAGTACAAGATTTTTCTTATGTGCTAACGTATTTTTAAGCTTCAGCAGATGCATTTGAAACGTATGTGTTTCATACGTGCATATACTATACTATATTTGTGTAATACTATATTTTGTAACACAATATTATATTTGTGTAATTGGTATAGATATCTTTTCTTGTGTTTATGGATCTTGCCTGCATTCAAGCGTTAATTGTGCCAAGGACAAAAGCTTCAAAAGAAATTTTTGTGTATAGTAAAGCTCATTTTTATGCCCTACGGTACGTACTACCAGAGGGTATATTAGTTTTGTCACTCCATTTGTAACACATCGAAATAATCGTCGTAGAAAGATTTTAAGGGTATGGTTGTGTCGGAAATGAGAAGTTATATCGATTTATGCATGTCCTCCGTCCGTCCGTCCGTATACAAGATAACTCAAAAACGCTGACGAAATTTACAATGTGAGTTGCTTCTTCCTTAGCTTGGTTTGGTATTGCATTTGAGGAAAATTGATCCAGGGGGAGCAAAGTTATAAAGGAAATACCAGTATGACCAGAAAGTTTTGTCGCTTTTTGTTTATGGTTTTTCGGATTTAATTGGAAAATTTGTGAATCAATTTTGTTCAAATTAATTATGTAGGTTAACTACACAAATAAACGATACGACGTTAAATTTCAGTTAAATCGGTGCAAAGATAGTGGAGAAAAAATTGTCGAAAGTTCGTGGCGTTGTTTTCCAATAGATGGCTTTAGAGTCGTATAACTTTAGTAGTTCTAATCGAATCAAGTTATGTTATAGCGCGCCTAAAAGGTAACATTTCATAGAATATTTAAAATTGTGAAATTCAGGCAGAAGTAATTGAGGTAATTGTGTTTTGAAAATGAGCCATAATTCTAAAAAAAATTCCCTAAATTTATGCTCTATGTTAGGTACTACCGTCCGTCCGTATACAAGATAACTCCAAAACGATCTGGTATTGCATTTCAGCAGGGGAGAGGGATGTTATTAAGCACAAACCAGGGCGACCAGAAAGTTTTGTCGTTTTTTTATATAGTTTTTCGGATTTAATTGGAAAGCTTTTCAAGCAATTTCGCTTACATTAATTATATTGATTGACTACATAAATGGACGATACCATGGTAAATTTCAATGGTATCCGTGTAAGGATAGTGGAGAAATAAATACTCGTAGGAGAAAATAGGCCTGTTTATAAAGTTTTTTTGATGTATTTTCAGAACTAATACACCGATTTGAATAAAATTTGTAAATTAGACTTATGCTATTAGGGTCTAGGTTACTTACAAATTATAGTAGAAATGGGATAGAAAAACTGTCAAAACTAACATTATATCAAGGTTTTTTCTTCTTAACTTTGTTTACTCTATCCAATTTCGTCCAATTTGCAGGTAGCCTAGACCCTGATAGCATAAGTCTAACTTGTAAATTTTATTCAAATCGGTGTATTAGTTTTTAAAGTACATTAAAAAAACTTTATAAAGAGGGTTATTTTCTCCTAGGATTGTTTATTTCTCCTTTATCCTTGGACCGATTTGATTGAAATTGAGCATGATATCGTCAATTTAGCTAGTTAACCTGCATAATTAATTTCAATAAAATTCATGCACAAATTTTCCGATTAAATCCGAAAAGCCATAAACAAAAAAACGACAAAACTTTCTGGTCACCCTGGTTTTTCGTTTATAACTTTGCTCCCCCTGGTTCGATTTTGCTCAAATGCAATACGAAGCCAAGTTAAGGAATAACCAACTCACATTCTAAATTTCATCAAAATCGGATAATGCGTTTTTGAGTTATCTTGTACACGGACGGAGGGACGGACAGACGGACATGCATAAATCGATATAACTTTTGATTCCCGACACAACCATACCATTAAAACCTTTCTACGACGATTATTTCGATGTGTTACAAATGGAGTGACGAAACAAATATACCTTCTGGGTACTACCAGAGGGCATAAAAACCTTGAAATATTGTTAGTTTTCACTATTATTCTCTTCCATTTCTACCATAGGGCATCAAAAAATCGGCTATAGACCGATTTTAAATTACTTTATGTTTTGTCTTTTATTTCGTGCAATATTTTAGAAACAAAAAGAAACACGAAAATTTAATATTATGCAATCAAAATACGTTCAAAAAAGTGGGTCATATACAATCATGGAACGAATCTCTTTCTTTTAATTCATTCGTACACCTTATTAGCCTAACTATTGTTGTAATCGAATATTCTCAAATGCTGTTTTTTGGCAAAAAAAACATTTTCAATTCAATTAAAAATATTAAAACTTCTTGGCAATTCAAAGTATAATGACTGCTATTCACAACAAACATCTTTTTCTCTCAAAAAACGCATCAAGTTAAAAGTTTTTGAAAATTGTAATATAAAGTAGCAGGTAAATAATAAGAATTTGTGCAGAGTTATTGATTTACTTTCATTTTTATTTGCTTCAAACGTATTTAAAATAATGTTCAGTTCAATTTTCCTTTTATTAGCACAGAATTTGGAATTTTATTTCACTTTTTAAAGAGTTCCGATATTTCAAACCCAATCGTAAAGACGATATAAACGATTTGAGAGGAACTAATAGAGCAGTTACATACCCATACATAAAATTTCATAATAGCAATTTAGGCATTGATCGGATAGTTAGAGTTACAGAGGAAATCTACAATTTGTG
Source organism: Xylophagus ater (assembly GCA_963422695.1). Lineage (NCBI taxonomy): Eukaryota > Metazoa > Arthropoda > Insecta > Diptera > Xylophagidae > Xylophagus > Xylophagus ater. The sequence goes on along the minus strand of OY730482.1, from coordinate 12,764,278 downwards.
AAGCGGCTTAAAAATAAATATTTTTCTACATTTTCTTGAGGTCTAAAATTTAGGACAATCTTGAATATTTTTCTCAATAATATCCTCAATTGATCACAAATCTGAGCAAAAAAAAAGTACATTTTTCATTCGTTTTTATTAGTCATGAACACGGAGAAAATTTTAATCGCATAATATTTCAAGGTACAGAGAAAAGATAATCAGAAAAAACCTCTAAAATTCATCAAAAATTTAATTTATTTCAAAGATTTGTTTAAAGTGCATAAAATTGACATTTAAGCGATGGGTTTAAATGCATTTAAAAAAATTATATCCAAAATGTTTTGTGAAAGGAAATCGCTCAAAATATTAGATATTCAACTGGGTTAAAGGTTAACCGTGGCCGCTATAACAAAAGTAGATCAGACATGAGAGCAGAACATCGACAACAAAAAAAGGAAATTCAATAAACCGCATAATACGAAATCGTATTAAATATTTTACCACATAAATAACCGATTTTAAAGATTCAGGCACCTTTCTAACATCAAAACGTATTTTTTATCAATATCGTATTTGATTTACTAATTCTTTCAATATAATATATCTACACATATATATGTAAATAGGCAAACACAAAAATGTACCTCCCTTTTATTCGTATTCTAACAAAAGATGTGGCTTAATATATATATCAATCGAAAGCTATTGATGAGGAGAAGTTATTAAACACAAAAAGTATGTTCATATATGGTCGTTGGGCCAGGTTGGACAGGTGAAAGTTTTCCATATATTTATATGGGAACAACAACAAAATATATGGGAACATCAACAAAATTTATGCCACACAGTTGTGTGCTTTACGAATTTGTGTAATGAAGGAATGGAAATAACTGAAGTATTTTAGAAGGTTTTTGGTTCAGAATTATATAGAAAACAGCTGTTTATTTTTCTGGACCAAATTCAAGAAAACTAATGAAAAAAGCATTCATGTTTGGATTTGTAAATAAATCAGTGTGAGAATTAGAATATCATATTGAAATTCACAAGTTTAACTTTTAATTATTGCGATCGATATTTTAATTTTCATTTTATTGGGTCTTATTTCGACCAATGGGCGGTACTAGTATATATAATAACAAGAGAACAATTTATGTATGCTTCAAAAATTAACAATTTCTTCCATTCCTTTTTAAATGAAAATAAAATCTTTTGAAAGAAATTTAGGGAATTTTTAACTGTGGCAACTAGAACCCTTTTAGCCCCAGGAAATTAAAAAGTCTGCGTTTCCTATATCTTTTCAACTTCAAATTGGGATTAAACAATTTGAAAATGAGATTAAACAATTTCAAAACGGGCCTAAACAATTTCAAAATGAGAAATAGAAAGGTAACCCCTCTATTCTGGCACTGTGACAATTTTAATGTCATAAATATTTATGACAATAACATTCTGACTGTAATTATGACTGCTGCGAAAATTCGAATTCTGGCGAACGGGTCATAATTATGTCCAAAATATGAATTTATAACAGTTCAAACTGTTATAATTGGAGCTAGTTGTCATGTTTATTTGAGAAATACTCTCGAAAATGTTTGTATAGGTTTGAAATTTTTCTATAGGTGTAAAATTATTTGTGTGTTTAAAAAAAATGGTGGAAGTTATTCCATATTTATCAATTGAATCATTCAGAGAACACATATAAAATTCCGTTATGATGTAAAATACTTTCGGTCAGAACTTCTGACATTTTTTTATGACAGTTATTAGTTATGAGCGCGTCAGAATACCAAATAGTATTTAAAAAAAAAGTTATGACAATGACGTCATTTTGTGCTCAGAATAGGGGGGTAAACCATTTGTTATATTTATATTATATATTATAATTGTTATAATTGTTAATTCTTCTTTTCTAAAAATGGATCAAGAAGAAGACTTCTAGCTTTTTTTTTATTCAGATTATACTGTGGAATAAAGAAAAATAATGATATTTAAAAGGACATCATTACAGACGAACGTGTAACGTAAACTAATTTAGCATAAAGTAAATATTAATTTTCTATGTTTTGTCATTGCATATAATTAAAATTAAAATTCTTCGTCTAACTATTAAATAAAAATTTATATGTATCTGATGTAATCATTTCAGACATTCACTGAATTAAACCGTAATTAATATAAATCAATTCCTCCTTTTTCCGATAAAAAATTACAAAATTTCAATTTTTATCCAGTGTCATCACATACAGGCTTATGAATTCAAATTATAATATTGTATTTTCAGTTAAAAAAAAATTTTTTTTTTCTCATTTTTATTCGGTAATATATATTTCTGTAATATTTGTAAAAGAAATTTTTATGGATGTTTGTATCTCCTTTTCTTTTCTTCTACTGTTGTTTAAATTCAAGTTTTTGATTAAAAATTGTGATTTTTGTGGTAGGTACTACCAGAGGGTATATTAGTGTTATCATTATGTTTGTAACGCATGTAAGTAATCATCGGAGAGTTCCTATAGCCTTGAAACCGGTCTCCTATGTAGAGAATCGATTTGCGCATGTCCGTCCGTCTACAAAATAACTCAAAAACGCGGCGTTCGATTTTGATGAAATTTAGAATGTAAGATGGTTATTACTTACTGGATTTGGTATTGCATTTCAGAGAATTGACAGAAGGGAGCGATGTTATTAAGAAAAAACCAGGATAGTTATGTCATTTTTTATATGGTTTTTTGGATTTAATTGGAAAATTTGTGAACCAATTTTGTTGAAATCAATTATAATGGTTAACTACAACTACATAAATAGACGATAGCATGTTAAATATCAGTAAAATCGGTCCAAGGATAGTGGAGGAAGAAATAATCCTAGTAGAAAATAAGACTGTTCATAAAGTTTTTTGAATATACTTTAAAAACTAATATAGCGGTTTGAACAAAATTTGCAGACTAGGTTTATGCTATTGGGATCTGGGTTTCCTGCAAATTAATAGGAAATTATGAAAAGAAGAAACAAAGTTATGATGGAAAAACCATGAATTATTGTTAGTTTTGACAGCTTTTCCCTCCCATTTCTAGTATAGTGCAAAATATATATGTATATCTTTTTTATATAAAAGTGATCTTCAGAAAAAAAAAAATTTGTAAAACTGGTTTTTAACTCTAAAAACCAAAAGAAAAACCTAACCGTGCTTTTTTGAATAAGGCTAATTTGCAGGACCATGATGTTTGATAGAAAACCTAAAAAAAAAAATGTTGAAAATAAATTGTTGAAAATTTAGAATTCCAGTTGTTCCGGTTGTCTTCAACCTATGTTATAATTATACTTGTATGTTTTTTGATCTACAAAAAAAGGCTTTGTAAATTTGTTAAAATGTTCGGACTCCAATTCATTTTTTTTTGAGAACCGACTCATACATTTATAATAAATTGTTATCAGAGCTCAACAGGTTTGGCTTTTTATAAGAGACTAGCTGTACCCGGCCTCGCGTTGTTGTGGCTCAGTCTGGTTAAATGGAAAAGAAAAGAAAAAGCGCGCGTTTCTCGTTATTTAATTTCACAATGCTTGTGGTTATACAACATTTTTTGTTGTTCCATTTTCTGTGCAGATATAGAGATTTTCTGGTTTGCCGACTCTAGAACACGCAACATATAATTGTCCATGTGAGAAGCAATCCGTGTCTAGATCTAAACCGCACAATTTTAAAGATTGGCCCTGAGCCTTGATGATGGTGATTGCAAACGCCAATCGAATCGGGAATTGCAATCTCTTAAATTGAAATGGCATATCCGTTGGAATCATAGGAATGCGAGAAATGAGGACATCTTCAACTTTAAAAGGTCCTGTCAATATTGTTGCTTCTACGACATTGCTCATTAATTTTTTTACTGCAAACCGCGTGCCGTTGTAAAGCTTTGGCTGATTGATATTCCGCACCATGATAATTGGCACATCGACTTTCAATTGCAGTACGTACGGTGGCAGACTTGTATGTGACCACCTCGCTTTGAAAGTTAGACTGAATAATATTCTTGAATTCGTAGACGTCTTTGTTCTTGGCCGCAAGAATAGCTCGTTCAATCAGCCAATCGTGATTCTTATAATTGGTTTGAATATTGGGAAATACTTTTTCAACCAATTCTTCTTTTGACGTCACTAAATTTTAGAAGTTATGAGGCAATGAAATTCGTCCTGATATCAGATCAACCGGCACCTTTCCGTTCCCAATTTCCAATTTAACGTCTTTACGCGTCGCTACAAAGTAGAGTATTTCAGGCAAGCATTTATTTCGTCCGCTGGTGTTGATCGAGGAATTACAGGTAATGTTTGACTGAAATCTCCTGCAAGCAATATTAATGAGTCGCCAAATGGTCTGATATTTTCACGTACGTCTTGCAATGATCAATCAAGGGCCCCGAGCCATTTTTTGTGCGCCATTGTGCATTCATGCCAAACAATAAGTTTGCCATTCTGCAATACTTTTCCCATGCCGGATGCTTTGGAAATGTGGCATGTGAGATTTTCAATGAATTGAATGTTTAATGGCAATTTCAAAGCGGAATGAGCCGTTCTTCCACCTGGTAGCAATGTCGCAGCTATTCCGGACGACGCAAGAGCTAAGGCTATGTCATCTTGGGATCGAATTGTGGCCAGAGTATATCTAATTAGGAACGTTTTACCAGTTCCTCCTGGCGCATCTAAAAAGAATATTTCTCCAACCCCGTCATTAACAGTTTGCATTATTTGATCGTAAATGCCCTTTTGCTCAAACGTTAGCTTAGGAATATTTGATTGTACATAGGACAAAAGATCACCCGTATTGTAATTTTGTTCACGACCCAATTCTACATCAAACAAAGCAGCAGCAGATCGATTCGGTGATGGCATTTCTAATTGATTGAGAACTTTGTTCGCGATTTCTAAGCACAAATCTTTAATCATTACCAACACTTCGTTGTAGATTTCTGCTGTGAAATCCATGTTCATATTTGAATTTTCCATGCGTTTTCGACGGAAAATATCTTCAGCCATGTGCGATTTATATTTCTGCCACAACTCTGTTGGAGATGAAGGACAGCAGACGGTCAATATAATTGCGAACAATGCACGAATTTGATGTGGATGAGATGTGTTGCCCTCGTCATTAATGCATACATCCCAGTGTCGGTCGTTCTCCAATAAATTCAGAGCTTGACATGCACTGCGGAAAGTGGCATGTGTAACACCGTTGACAATTCTCAATTGGTGGAAAGAGGGTGGGCCGGGCACATTTATCAATAGCATGCGAAGAAAGAAGCATTCACCTTGATTGGGATGCACGGTGTACAGTCTGCCTATCGTAGTTTCTTTGAATATGTCAGGTTGTCCGTCGACTCGCTCTCCTCGTTTGTGTCGTTCAAATGATTTTCTACTCGCATTCCATGTGTAATACGTAGGTACTTCCGAATAAAGCAGTGCTTTCGCAAACGCGTCATTTTGACATAACGTGAAGAAAGCAGTTAACGTTGTAGCCGGTAGATTCAAGGCTATTTGCTGCACATTTGCAGCTGTGAAATAAACGCGTTGGGCATTTTCTAGATGTACTGCTAAGTGAACTACAGTTGGTTTTCGTTCATGTATTGGAAATGAAAGAATTCGACATACAGCTTCATTGCTGCTTATGTATCTTCCAGTGTGATACTGTGTGATTTCATCGATATGTATGACCGCATTCCTATCACTTCTTTCTGGTTGCACGCTAAAAATTGCCATGTCGCTGCCTTTGTTCACGTACTTACAAATATATTTGATCGATTTAACGGAGTTACCGTATTCCACGGTTATGTGCGCTTTGTATGTTTTTGATAGCAAAGGCGAATATGGAACAACCCACCGGTTATCTACTTCGATTTCATCGTTTCGCATTTGTATGGTTACTAATTTACCGCCATCTTCAGTTGATCTTCTTCTGTATAAATGTTATCCATCGTTTCCTGTAACTGTGTTGGATAGTAATGCTCGGGGATATCGCTTAGATCATTTTCCGTATATCATGCACGTTGAATTTGGATCATATTTTTCGTCACAACTTCATGCAAATCCTTATCGACATCGGTATTTCAGCGCATATTACATCGTCGATTTCATTTGAAGTGATTTTGTTATAGAGCCAGATTAGAATATGTACGTTTGGGAATCCTCCCTTTTGCCATTCCACTTATGTACTCAGTGGAACAGCGCACAGACCCAAATGCTTAATGTTTTATCATGAAATCCATCAGCCATTTCAGCTTCTGTCTGAAAACAGGTGCTGTAATGTCATGCCTATCCACCGGCGATTACCCAGGAAGTAAGAGCTTTTGTATTGTAAATCGTCCCAAGTTGGAAATTCCATCTAAGATTTTGTTAAATTCAACATTTTCATTTTTAAATGCCTTTTTTGATTTTAGGGTTTCCAAAAAATGTGACTCTACGTATTAAATGTCTTTCGGCTTTGGGTTTTCAAAATTTTCCGCCAATTAGTAGAGAGTAGATTGTAATTTTAAAATGTAATTTTGTATGTTTAAACAAACTTGATTTTTGAAATAAAAAACGCAAACATTTTTTCAATTCGAATGTTACCCAATACATGAGCATACAGCCCATTTAGAAATTCAAGCAAGCATAAACTCTTTTTTTACGATATCTTTTTAGCTCGTATTATCAATTTCAGAGGGGAAAAAAATTTATGGAATTTCCTTTGTTTGTTGGTTTGTTAAGTTTGATATATTTTGTATTAAAATAGGCGAATTTTCATTATTGCTGTACAAAAAAAGTGTTTTGATAGGCTTTATTTAATTATAATTAATCAAACAGAAATGATGTTAATTCATAATTTAGTAAAAAGTTTGTTTTTTTGAATCAACTTTGAATCTAGATCGTAGTCCAATACCCCTCGTTTTTTTTACTTATAACGACAACTACCAGTGACAGTAATTTTTTTGGTGAAAATGGGGGCAATTCTTAAAATTCGTCGAAGTTTTTGAAAATTCAGCCTTGTCAATTCTAAATACCTATGATTTGCTGTTGCATTTCAATAAAGAGGATCTAAAGCGAATAATTTAATTTTGTACGCTTAAGAGAAACTTGTTTTTTGGAATAAATAACGCATACATTTTTCGTAATTGTGATGTTCCAGAATACATGAGCATTAAGCCCATTTACAGTGTTGCCCCTCCGAATTAATATTTTTAACGCCGCCACTACGCCCATCTGTATTTTCCATAAACTCTGCTTACATTATGTATTATATGTACTTAATTGATGTATGCGGGTGTGAGCAAGAGTAATCACGTTTTCTCGTTGGAGGGCAATGATTTTCTACGTGCTTGTGGCTTTGGGTTAGTGATTTAATTTATTAAATCAATTATTACCGGGCTCAGGTATAACATAGATAAATAAAAAGTATGTAAGAACCACCTCATATTCCTAAGGAACATCCTATAAAAATTTTAAGTCAATTGATCAAGAAGTTTCGGAGATTATCGATTTTGTACAAACGTACAGATACGATTTTATTTATATAGATAGGATGCTATACACAAATGATAAATTCGCTCTGTAAGAGTAAAGATCCGATCAATGCCTAAATTTTTATTCTGAAATCATATGTATATGTAACTGCTCTGTAAGTTTCTGCCAAATCGTCTGCATGTTTACGATTGCGTTTAAAATATCGGAAATAAAATTCCAAATTCTGCTTTAATAAAAGATAAATATAAATAAATATTATTTAAAATATATTTGAAGCGGATAAAAGCGAAAAGAAAGCAATAATTCAACAAACAATTTTATTTTTTACCCGTTTTCATGCCCTATGGTAGGTACTACCAGAGGGTATATTAGTTTTGTCACTCCATTTGTAATACACCGAAATAATCGTCGTAGAAAGGTTTTAAGGGTGTGGTTGTATCGGGAATCAAAAGTTATATGGATTTATGCATGTCCGTCCGTCCGTATAGAAGAGAACTCAAAAACGATTTTAATGAAATTTACAATGTGAGTTTCTTATTCCTTAACTAGATTTGGCATCGCATTTCAGCAGAATCGATCTTGGGGGAGCAAAGTTATAAAGGAAAAAGCAGGGTGACCAGAAAGTTTTGTCGTTTTTTTGTTTATAATTTTTCGGATTTAATGGGAAAATTTCTAAACCAATTTTGTTTAAATTATTCACATGGACTAGGTACATAAATAGACAATATCATGGTAAATTTGAAATTTGCGTAGCCGGATTTGGTATTTCATTTCAACAGAATCCACTGAGGGGTAGCTAACTTATTAAGCAAAAACTAGGGTGACCAGAAAGTTTTGTCGTTTTTTATAAAGTTTTCGGATTTAGTGGGTAATTCTCAAATCGTATGTCTATATAACTGTAACTTTCCATACGAAGAATTATTTAAGCCAATTTACATAAATGCACAAATTACTATTCTGAATTTGTTTCTATTTCGCTGCTGTAAAATCAATTCGCCGTGTTTTGTGTAATGTCAAAAATGGGGGAAAAAAAGTTTGAAAATTTGTGTTTTTTTATTAAATTTTTGTTTTTGTTTATTAAAAATTAATAATCTATAAGATAATAATGGATTTTAAAAAGAAAATAGCCAAAAAATGTCACGGATCAGTTGGAAAAGATATTTGCGACAATACCAACATCAGCTGTTATCAGTTCCCCTGCAGTAGTGTTGTGATAATTCCGCGCCTAATTTATTTTTTTAAACAAAATTATTTTAAAATTTTTTTGTATTTGTTTACATCAAAACTATTCTTTTTTTCTCTCTTTTCTTTTCAACGATGAATTACGTCGAAAGATTTTAAAAATTTCACTATAAAAAAAAATTAGTAAAAAATAAAAATGTTCCTGGAATTATTGATTTACTTTCATTTTTATTTGTTTCAAACATATTTTAAATAATTTTCACTTCAATTTTCCTTTTATTAAGACACAATTTCAAATTTCATATCACTTTTTAAAGATTTCCGATATTTCAAACCCACTGGTAAAGTTATAGACGATTTGACAGCAACTTATATAACAGTTACATATACATATGATTCCAGAATAGGAATTTCGGCATTAAGCGGATTTTTGTGGCTACAGGGCGAATTTACGATTTGAGAATAGTAGCCGTAATTGGAAAATTTGTCAAGCAATTTTGTTTAAATTTCAGTGATAACGGTCTAAGGATAGTGGAGAAAGAAATAGTCGTAGGAGAAAATAAGCCTGTTTATAAAGTATTTTTGATGTACTTTCCGAACTAATACACTAAATTGAATCAAATTTGCAAATTAGACTTCTGCTATTAGGGTCTGGATTACTTATATATTAGAGGAAATTTTGAAAAGGGGAAACAAAATTAGGAAGAAAAACCTTGAAATATTGTTAGTTTTCACAATTTTTTGTCTCCCGTTTTTACCATAGGGCATCAAAAAATTGACTATAGGCTGATTTTAAATTACTTTATGTTTTGTAGTAAAATTTTTAAAAATCTTCGACATGACTAGTTCTTTTAGAAAAAAGGACAGTTTTCATATAAACAAATAAAAGACAGATTTCTAAAAACATTTGGCTTTCCCAAAAAAAACTGCGCCCGGAATTATAACAACAACAACAACAACAACAGAGGAACTTATTGCAAATGACGTTGTTGTTGTGATAAATATATTTTAAAACTGTTCCGTGCCAGTTTTTCCCTTCTTCCTCTTTTTAAAATTTATTATTATTATTTATTCTTAAATGAAGGCATAAATTCAATAAATAAAACAGATTGTCTAATTTTGAAATTAATTTTTGACATTTCACAGATGAGGAGGGCGATATAGTTTATGAAGTTTTGTCTACATAACACTCTGTGTGTAAAGTTACGGTTACATAGACATACGATTTGAGATTTGATCAGAAGTTCTTCTGAAATCCAAACCCATAGCCTTATCACCTACGGATCTAACAAAAGATATAAAAAGCAAGACAAATCATTTTCTTTACGTAGTAAACGTATATTAAAGTTAATGTTGTAAAAATGAAATTTTATTACAAGTTATTTATACAATTTTTGCCTTTTCTTACACAATTTAATGTTGTAATAGAATACGTAATCTAAATATACTATACTCACACAAAGTTATGCGTTGAGTATTTTATAAAAACTTAGTGTAAGCTTCGTATAGCACGAAAATTTGTACAGAATTATATCGAAATCTTCTTATACGAAGCATTTTTTGAATTTGATGATATACGAAGCCTCCCACGATTTCCAGACTGTGTTATAACTACAAGGTTTACCAGCATTCATGATTTATTTCATCAAAATGAGTTTTCTTAAAGACTAAAATTTGTTGTATTTTTTTAAAGAAACTTTGAAAACAATTTCACACCAACACTGTTGGGAATCTCTATTGTGCAATAATAATATGGAAATGATTAAAAAAAATCAAAAAAAAGCTATGAAAAGCATTTTCATACATAGTCTTGGAAGTCTAGTGTTGCATAATAATTGTTTTTGTTTAGCTGTTTCTTGTTGATATTATTTCAGTGTGGTTGACCCACTTTAGTAGTTTCTATGGCCTACTGCACTTGGCCAATTTTCACTCTCGTTTGGTTTCATTTCACTGTGTTTTTTTTTGCTGTTTTTGTGTACTAACTTTGAAAATTACTTGTATCAATGGACTTTTACTGAAATTGCGCGAGCACGCGCTATCTTATTACACTAGACATTTTATTTTTATAATAAAATGTTTCTTCTTTCTTATTGTGACCATTTACTTTTTCCTCCATATTATTATTCGTTCAGTTAGCTTCAAAATATTACTAGGTTTTATAATAAACTATTATAGTTTTTTTCTTACTCGATTACATTATCGCGTCTTTAATATCCAAGTTTAAGTTAGGCGCGTTTTTTGTAGGTCATAATATTACTGAGCAATCGTGTACTATAATTTGCTTTGTGAATATATATTTTTGTTTTACGTAGGTTCAATTATCTCATAGCGCATTTAAGTTAAGAAGTATTATGCCTACTTTTTTGTGGTAGTATTGTTTTAGTTTATTTTTTTATTTAGTAGAAAATTTGCATTGTCTCTAAAATAAGAATGACAAAAATACTCTAGAGCGGGGGTGGCCAACATCATTATACACTCCCTGACACTTGATTAGAGCCATTTTTATTTTTATCGTCATTTATGGCATAATGGTGCAAATTCTTAGAAACTTCTTCCGTAATATTAGTTGCCCATTATTCTATTCTATCTGACGACCCAGATGTGGGAATAGCCCATGCTTGAGTGGAAATTCCCACTTTTGTCTTTTTTGGCTACTTACGCCGAGACACTTGATTAGAGCCATAAGTTTACTTCAAGCTTGCAAGTCGAACGGTGGTATTCTAAAAACAATTTATCATTAAAAAAGAAGTGTGTTACTTGTCTGCTTTACCTTAGTGAAGTTTTTGTTCCACGTGGACAGAAATGGGGCGTGGAAAATCACTAACCGAAACGAAAGTTGGTAAAATCACTACATTGAAAGAAAAAAATTATTCCAAACGCGATATTGCCATGCGAATGGGTCAAGATCCCTGGACTATAAATAATCTTCTCAAAAACAAAGAAAATTACGGTAAAAATCGAAAAGGACGCACATCCAAAGCAACTATCGAACGAGAACATAGGCTCATATTACGGGATGCACTGAATTCTGCGGTAACTGCTCGTAAAATTAAAGGGAAAGTGGGCATTACGGCTAGTGTCCATTCAGTTCTCAGGATGATCAAGCAGTATCCACTGGGTCATCAAGTAGAATAGAATAATGGGCAACTAATATTACGGAAAAGTTTCTAAGAATTCGCAAAATTATGCCATAAATGACGATAAAAATAAAAATAGCTCTAATAAAGTGTCAGGAGTGTATACATGATCGACTATTTTTCTTAAAAATGTGCCACTATCTACCTACTAAAATCGATTAAACCAACATGATACGCGACAAATTGCTTCGACATGTTGGCCATTCCTGCCCTAGAGCAAGCATGTCAAACTCAAAATGACAGCTGGGCCGAATAATTAAGAAAAAAACATTTTTAAATGTCGTAGTATTTATTCAATCAATACTTTTCATATTATTATTTTTTCACTATTAGACTATTAGGATTATGCAATCAACGGGCCGTAGAATTAAGAAAGGGCCGCAACTTATACATGATAGCTCTAGAGCAGGGGTGTCCAACCTTTTTGTTTCCTTGGCCCACATTTGAAGAAGGCATTATATATTGGGTCACAAATTACCATATTTAAGTAATTTGAAATTTATAGTTTATGAATTTTTTTCATTATAAAAATAGAACATGGAATTCGTTTGAGATTGTTTTACATTTTATGTATAAATTTACATCATAAAATTAATGTGATATTGGGCATTAAAGTTAAGAAACTAATGCGTCAATATCTGGTTATAATTTTACACTTAGTATCCTTCATTTTTGAAAATGGTTCTTCACATATGTACCTGTTTTCAAACAATGATGACATGATTAACCATGCAGTACGAAATATTTGTTCCTTAACAAGTAGGATTTATAAAAGTCCAATAAAGAGATGTGATCAAATGTCTCTTGAAGTTGGATGTCAGATCGCAACTGTACGGGTTCCATTTGAAAATTGACTGGCAGCATAACTATATTGACTGTAAATGAAGACGCAAAAATACAAAAATTTTGATTATTTTTCTGAAAATCCTGAAATGTATTCTCAAATTCTTGTATCAAATCGAAAAATAAGGCCGCGTATTTTTTCACATTTTTAGGAATATGTTTGAAGAACATGTTGAAATGAAAAAGGTTCTATGCATTTAACTCGGCCTGCCATAATTTCAGTTTTATCTGAAGCGAAGCGCGTTTATGGTTTGAAACAACGTACTGATAAGTTGGTTTTTAGCTTGAAGAGGGCTGTTTAAATCATTTTAAGGAGCATTCAAATTAGGGCATGGTAAAAATAATTCATTTTCAATGTAAGCAAACAAGAGTTGTTTGAACAATTGCTTAAACAATTCCTTCCTATGTTAAAAAAAATTTTTAAGGAAAAATGACTGATTACGAGGAGAAATAAATCATTATATGATAGGAAAAGAAATGAAAATAAAACAAAACATTTTCTCTTAAAAATACATATTGTTCTCTTTATCTACCTATCATTTTTTCAGATTACATTATGTTAGTACAACAGAGATATAAGTAAATCTAGCTTTAATAAACAATTCTAACACTTACATAAAAAATAAGATTCACTATTCATACAGGAACTAACACTTAAAATATTTCTAATATGGATAACAAAAAATCTCTTCCACTCGTTTTGACGCGTGATTTTTGTTTACAAAAATAGAGTTTAAAAAAATTTCGATTGCTTTCTTTGTTTCATTCGTTCTTAAGTCCAAAATCCATAAGACTATTGTAAGACTAATAATGCTCCCGCTTACTGCAATTATCTTTTATGAAGCATGACATAAAATAGAATATATTTGATTTATAGTTATTTCATTCTTTATAATGAAAACATTTAATTTTCTTTCCTTATTTTCTGTCATGTTCATTTTGTTAATTTATTTTGGTATCTTTCTCTTAAATGAAAGAATTATTTCATTTCTGTTTGAACAGTGAAAAAATAGAATATGTTCTGTTTGCTCAAGTGATTGCTTGTTCGAACCATGCCCTAATTCAAATCTACCAAAAGTTATTTGTCTTAAAAAGAAACAGCCTTGTTCTAGAGACAACTTGATTATTTTTCAATCAAAATTTGAGAAAGCACCAGACATATTTGTCGCTAGCTCGTACCCGCGGCTTTGCTTGCGTTATTCCTAGAATATCAAAGTAAATTTGATTTCAATTCAAACCAAATTATTGACATTTTTCTATTTTGGCACCTCGGAATCCCCCTCCCAAATACATATATCCTATCTTTTCAGTTAGCCCATCCGGAATATACATTAGTCTTAAAACCTGCTAATTATTGCCAAAATTCTTAAGGTTTTCTATATTGGCCCCCGGTAACCCCCGAGTGGGAGTATATCTTTTTTTAAGTTGGTCTATGTGGATTTCAACTTTCATGAAAATCTGCCTATTATTGAATTATTGATACTTTTCTATAGATTGGTCCCCCGCAACTTCCCGAGGGGAGGCATATTTTTTTTCAAGTTGGCCTATCTAGAATGTATATCCCAACTTTCATGAAAGTCCGCCCGTTATTGACGGAATTATTGATGCTTTTTATTTGGACCACCGGAACCCTCCTCCTAGTGGAGACATATTCTACCTTTTCAGTTGGCCTATCTAAAATGTGCACTCCAAGTTTCATGAAAATCGGCCGATTACTAAACGAATTATTGGCTGCATCCAGCACAACTAAGCGCTCAGACAAAATTCTTAATCTAAGCAGTTAGAATTTTTTGATGCGTTTTTTTTTTGCTTGAATTAAGCGAAAAATAATTGTAATGATGATTGTCTGTGCTAAACGTGAAATCAGTGTTATTTCAATAAATTTTAAAAATGTATTTTTTTTTAACGAAATAAGTGTCGAAAATAAAAATGGACAATAAAGTAAAATAAAAATGTTATAGGAAAGTGGAAAAGTTTTAACAAACTCATTCCAATTAAAATTGAATAATCCAGAAACAAGTTTCAAAAATTCCTATCAATTTATCCTTTGCACATATCATTTCTTAGCGTGAACAACAACCTCAAATGCGCTGTTAGAGTTAGCAAACAATTTTTATGCTCGAATTTTACTAAGTGCTTAAAGCTAGAATTGCATCCAGTCCTCTTGCTAGATTTAATCGCTGTAAAGCGCTTTAAGCGCTTAGAACTGCTGGATGCGCCCATGGACGTTTTTCTATTTTGGCCCCCCGGAACCCACCACCGAGTGGAGACATATCCCATCTTTTCAGTTGACCTATCCAGAATGTTTATTCCAAGTTTAATGAAAATTCGGCTATTATTACCCGAATTAGGGAAATGTTTCTGTCCCTCCTCACCCCTGCAACCCACATCGAAAATCCAGGTACCCTAAATTGGAACGACATCTCTGCACATGTACCAAATTATTTTTTGATTTTTTTATGATTTCTGTTGTTTCATATTGATTGTTGTGTAATTTTGATAAACATAACTTAGTTTAATTTACATAGACTGACTCACAACCAAACTCTGGCAAGAGAAAATATATTTACAGTAAAACAAAATAATTTCTGTGAAAAATTTTTTTTCTTCTTAATTCATGTAAAACAACATATACCTTTTAGCAAGGTTAAAATTTGATTCAAAACAAAAACTAGCAAAAAAATAAAAGTTTAATAATTCCTTGTCCTGAATTCACCTCCCAAAGTTGGACAATCGCTTTGAATGGTATTGTAGCATCTATTTCATTAGTATTGCATTTATTATTTTATCCAATTTTTTGCTCGACGGCTCTTAATTTCCGAGGCATTGACTTTAACGGGTTTATTCATCGTGAGATATTTTTTTCAATCGGGATTTGTTTACATATCACGCGCGAATAGTGTGAAGTTATCATTGCAGCTTGACTCAGCAATGAATACCAATTCGTGTCGTGTTTTCAGTGAATGGACCACTTAATGATGAGATGATCCGCTGTTTTATCGCAAAATTTTGTTTAACGATGAGGCCCATTTCTGGCTAAATGGATACTCAGGGCCAAATTTGGGACCTCTGGACCCCTAGGCTGAACTTGTGGTGCGGGCCCTACCGGTGAGGATTTTTTTGAATACAAATCTCCATAAAATAAAAAAGGGAATTTAACAAACAAACAAATTTTATTTATTAGTAATTCAAATACAATACTTTCCGAAACAAGCAGACTTGATATTAGTGTCAAATAATCTTAGTGGCTAATTGGTTTGTGCCAAGCGTAGGCATTAACTCGTTTTTACGATATCTGTGTCTGAAGCATTTATTATCACGCCGAACTGTCAAATTTGGAGGGGAAAAAAATTGCGTTTTTTTAATTTATAATTTTTAGTCCGTTTCGGATTCCAAACCAAATTCTTTTGAATTAAATAATCAAAGTTAATAAATTTGCAATATGAAGTGTTTAATTTCTGGGTGTAATAACAAACAACATCGAAAAATTCTTGGAATTTTCTTTCACAACTAAGTTTGACTTATTTTTTATTATAATGGGCTAATGTTCATTATTGCCCTTTAAAAAAAAGTTTTTATGGTGTTTATTTACTTTTTGGTAATCAAATAGAAATTATGTTAATTCATAAATTAATAAAAAATTGGTTTTTTATTAATCCACGCCGAAATGTCAAATCCCACTTTTTTTTTATTTCGATTTTAACGAAATCTACCAGTGACAGTCATTTTTGGTTAAAATGGGGGCAATTCTTAAAATTCGTCGAAATTTTTGAAAATTCAGCATTTTCAGTTTTAAATGCTTTTTTTTTGGTTTTACAGTTTCCAAAAAATGAGGCTCTACGTATGAAATGGCTTTCGGCTATTGGTTTACGCAGGAAAGGAAATATATAGGTGCATACATGTTTATAATTATTATTTAATAATTTAATTTTGTATGTTTAAGAAAACTTGATTTTTTTAGCAATCACACGCAACAATTTTTTTGCAATTCGGATGTTACAGAATGCATGAGCTTTTAGCCCATTTGCAATGTTGTCCCCCCGAATTCATGTTTTTAACGCCACCACTACGCCGCACACATAAGCAAAAAAATGCAAGTGTATTCCAAAAGTGCTTCAATTTCCCCTGCGAAAGACCTATCCATATTTTCCCTAATCTAAGGTTTGTGCCTACACTTCATACTCATGAAACTACTTATAATCACCCTTGTTCTGTTTTAAGGCGTTAGGTGAGTAAACGTAACGCGTTCGATTCGATTCCTAACGCGATCAGTGTTCTGGAAAACTACGTTTCCTATTTAAAAAAACGGCAATCATCGCATGTCAAAAATCAGCTGGTTGTGTTTTTTGTAAGTCATTTCATCAATAAATGTTTTACAAAATAAAGTTCTTGTCATTATTAAAATAAATTTCATATATTTTTCAGCAATGTTTATTTCAAAATATAAATTATATATTTTTGTAACATTTTTTCCATTCACTAATCATTAAAAAATTTAAAAATGGAAAAAAAAAAACATTTTTTTTTTATGAATATATCCTTCATAAAAGCCATTTCAAAAAACTGAAGTGAATAATTTAACCTGAAAATCGAGTTCCCGGCGAATATCAGAACATCAAAAATCGAATCCGTTGCTACGCGTTGAACTGAAATGAAACGTTGCGTATTCCAGAACACCAAAAATATAATATCGAGCAGCAAGTGAGTAATATCGAATAAAACTAACGTAACGTCGGATATCAGAACAGGCACCAATATCTTCATAAGCCAGTGGTTTTAAAATAACACTTTCAATGCTGAGCAAAGCCAAAACATTGTGCCTGTCTTCTAACATGTAGTTGTCTTTTTAGGCACGAGAATGGGTTTGTCAATTTTTGCTTTTTTCAAGCAATCTGTTAAAATTTTATATATGTTTGTTGAGGCTGTAAACTGTACGTAAAGCTCTTCTAGAAGTCGAAAAAGCTTACAGCACTCTGACAGCACTCGGCGGCAGCCTCCACTACAAGATTGGCCGGTTTTACACTGTTCTTACATGCGCCTAAGTAACTCGGGTATATCCATGCTGATAATGCTACACTGGGCTTCCATGCGCCTTTCTTCACTGTGAATTTATATACGTCATATCAATGTGTGTGTGTGTCACGTGAGGGTACTTTTCTAGTTGATTTGGAAGCAGTACGAAGTGAACTATAGAACAGAAAGCATGAATAGGAAAAAGTGTGCTGCAGTAGCCTTGTATTCCAACACTGCAACTTTCCATAAAAAGAATTCTTTATGCAAATTTATTTATGTAAATTTTTTTACAAAACATTTTTTCAATTTGGCTTGGTATAAGTTTACTTCTTTCAAAATTTAACCAGATCGGAGCTAGGCTCCAATTTATAAACTATGCGAATTTCATCAAAATCAGCCTGTTGGTATGTTCTAAACCGCACTTACAAAATTTTATTGATTTTTGACAAAAAAAAGTGTTACCAGATAGTGTCGCCATATGCGAATTTCGGCCAAAACTAACAACATCTAAATGTACCATACGTGCAACATACAGACCCTGTAAATTTCATTCACTTCGGATTCCCGCGTCAGACTGTATACGAGATTTAAGTTATTAGATGGACGGACGTGGACGCGTAATACTTATTTTAGGTGAAACAAATTTGGATAATATATGGTTTGATCGAACTTTCAACATTAATTCTAATGATTTTTTTTTAGAAATTGTAGTTAATTAAGTACTTAATTGCATTTTGGTATTTGAATTCATTTCTGTTCTAAAATCTAGATCAGTTCTATTATTTAAAGTAATAATTGCTGAATACTAATACTTTGTTCAACACGAATGCGCAGCTTCTAAATTTACAAAATGCATTTTAACACAAGTTATCTAAAAGAAAACAAGAAACAAATGTGCTAACCTAGTTTACTGAAAGTGTTCAAAAGCTTTAGTATACATATGCATATTGAGTTACGTAATTTCATATCAGCCTTTATTCTCCGATACTAAAAATCTAGTAAAGATTTTTACTCTATATGAAGACCACAAAAATGTTAAGTTCATTTTTATTGATTTTTGCTTTTGATATTATTTGACTTCTAACAGGAGTAATTTATGTGATATCTCTGAAAAGGGGAACAATCTCAAAATTCTATAGAGCTTCTGAAAATAAGTAATATGGGTAGAGTCTTTAACTTTATAGTCGTCTCCTATAAAATGCGAGAATGTACCTTATTATGTTTTTCCCATGTGGTTTTATATGCAATTTTCTCTCAATAAATTTGCTCTAAACTTTTTTTAAGCTTTCGTTAAAATTCATTTGAAAGTGTTTCTTTATTTTTTTAGCACAATTTTACTATGATTTGGTGGAAGTGGTGATACACTGCGAAGATAGTAATATGTAGTACTGTGTTTGTGACGTGGTTACAGAAATTAAAATTGGCTCAAGTACACTATGTTTTCAGGTCAATGCTATCAACTTTAATAATAGATTTTTCTCTCTTGACTCTTTGTTCTTATTTTTGTCAGATGTAAAATGACTACGAAAACAAACTTTTATTTGTAACCTTTTCAATTTATTTCCATATTAAATTGCAGTTTGAATTAAAAAACAAAAAAAAGCACGTGCAACCCTATGTGCATGATAGCAGTGAAACCTCTTTGGCGATCGTATAACAGAGAGAGCAATATACATATATACAGGGTGGGCCAAAATTCACCAAATTTAGACGTTGCCGATGATCTGCGGGTTTTAATTCTTGCACCAATTGCACCTTATATTGGAATAACAGTAAATGGTGAATTTTGGCCCACCCTATATATATATATATATAAAGAGAGAGAGAGAGAGAATATTCTAAAAGGAATATAGTATGTAAAGGGTTTATATTACAAAAATAAGATTTCGAATGTAAATTCAATATTCAAATTATCTCATCGATTTTTACAATTCCTTCGAGTTATTCTTCTACTATAGGTAAAATAGACACTATAGTCTTATGGTAACTAAAATATGAGACATATGTTCTTATTTCCATATTTTCTAAATATCTAGAACAAATACAATCTATCGTAGTTCCAGATCCAGTCGTTGCAAAATTTGAATCGTTATTCAAATGTAGATTGAACTTTTCACAAATAAAGTTGACTAATGGGAATGTATCATTTGATGGGAAATTTACGTTAAAATCACCACCAAGAATTAATGATATTTTGTCTTCTTGCCAAGAGCTGCAGCATACTTTTTGTACTGGATTGATTAGTATAGAAAACTTTTTTCAAATCATTTAAGGAAATTAAGCTTTGAATTCATTCATATTATGGACCCCGTAGATGAGTATACTTTGTTCTTTTTTTTTTTTCTTTCTTCTAATTTTAGGATTAAAGTGTTTGATGGCAGAGAAACTTGTGTTCTATTCATGTGCGCATACAAGCAATTTGTGGCTTTGAATATATCTTATGGAGAATGGTATGGATTGATATACTTGGTGTAGGTTTTTTGCTGGCCTGATCTTAGAATTCAAATGTACTTTTAGAAATATTTTTTATGCTCGATTGTGTGTGTAACAAGTTAATGTCGATTGTATTATATGTATTTTTTTTAAAAATTTTTTTCTCAGAGTTTCTCGTGTACTTTTAGATAATGCTAAATAAAGAATTTAAAGTCTTTCGAACTTGGGCCATGAATTGAATTGAATTTTGTTTTAAGTAATCGACATATTCATTTCTTTTTTAAAAATTATATAGTAGAATATTGATATTTTATGGTCAACTAAGGATTATTGGATTTCCGTAAATTTAAAATTGTATATATTATATATAAAGATTATTATATAATATATTTATTTGGAAGAATTCTGTCTAACTCATTTTAAGTACTTACGACAGTTAATATGTGATGATATTTGGCAACATACCTTTTCCTACAATTTTAACATCGAATGTTGACATAATTTGTTTCAGGAATGCTTTGAATAACCAAATAACTGATTTCATGATGTCGTGTTAGAAGGTTGGAAAATATATATCAGGATTATTTATTCATTTAAAATTTTTAAGCGTGGGTGTTTTGTAAAACTATTGGGTAAACTATTTCCATTTTTTTTGACCCAAGAACAATTCTTTTTTAATAGAACCAGAATTAAAAAATTTAGAACTTCCTTTCGATGTTCTAAACATTGGTTCTCAGCAAACCAACTGGGGTAAAATTCATTAGTTCTTTGAATGCATTCCTCGATAATTTTTGCTTTTAAATTGGTAAAATGCAAATAATTATCAAAAAAAGTTTCATATATTTGAAAATGCAATTTGCAAATTTCGAAAAAAAGATCGGAAGGATTTTGTAGAAAAGTCCTTTCAATAGTTTTGTCGAAATTTTTGTGTTTAATAAGTTTGTCCGACGGTAAAAGAAAATCACATTCGTCTTTATTCATTATCATGGCACAATTTGGACAGTTTATTTTTTTCAAAATAATTTTTAAAAATCCATAGCCGACAATATATCTTTTTGCTGGGTCTGCGACGTCGGAATTACTTTTGGAGTTTAAGGTTTTATTTATTTTCGCATCTTTTTTTATATCATCCAAAACAATTTCAGAACTTTGTTCCAATAATCTGGATGTAATTTCATTAGAATTATCAATATAAGTATCTTCTAATGGGTTATCCAAATTAAGTAGAATGTCTTCATCAGTTTCACAATTCTTATTTGCATATGAGAACGTTATAATTCTCATTCACATTAGGCGCGCAACTATTCCATTGAACTCGTGGACACTAGGATTTTTGTTATTACCGCCCTTTGCCCGAATTTGCGCCAACATATTCTCTAATGGATCCTGATTTAGTCGAGATGTTAATATAAAGTTAATTTTTAAATATTTGCCCGAAAATATATCTATACTTAAATTTAAAATACCATTAATTGTAAGATATAAATCCGTCAAAACAATAGTTTTTTTTTTGCAGGGAGACCCGATTTGGTAAGATATTCTTTGAATTCATTTAAATAATTAAATTGAGCACAATTTTTTGTTAATGGCTTCCGATATGGATTTTTTTCCGCACAATTACGACTATTTAGGCAGTCAAAAACTTTGTCAAAACTACGAGCGAATTTACTCGTCGCTGCTGCATATAATTTAATCGTTTGTGGAAAGGAGTTATTTTCTAATAATGCATCTATTGCGTCTGCCATACTATTGCTCAGGACTTGCACTGCAAGTCTGACATTAATTTCATCAAAAACCCCTGGTTCAATATGTTTTTTGTTATCTTTGGACACAACCTATATTTTTTTGATTTTTCGTCTATGCTATAAACTCTTTTTATAACTTCCCAACTCGCAGGTCCGTCAGGAGTCTCAATAGTGCAATCTTTGAGTGTATTTCTTATATTTTTTAATAAATGAGGAGGATCATGTAATGCAATTATTTTCTTCTGATTATAATAGAAATATGGCTTCTCTTTATTAATATCTAACAGCCTATAGCATTTTTAATTATTCATACCTTGATCGCACACTACAGCTCTAACCGTAAGCCCTATTTCGAAGCATACTTTTATATTAGCCTCCAATTTTTGCTTTAAAATGGCACCATCAATGCTGTTCTCAGAAACAAAATAACTAATTATATATTTCCAATTAGAAAACAAGCCCCTGATCATGAAAACGCATATTTGTTTTCCTAGTAATAATTTCCTATCATTTTCATCTAAATGCACTAACCCACCTACGAGATCATGAGATGTATTATAAACTAAATCTCTTCTGATTGATATTTCATCACATAACAACACTGCCTGCTTACACTGCTTGTCCATTTTATCAACTAATTGTACCAAATTTTTTATTAAAAGATCATCAAAACCTGGTTGAAGTCGTTTCACAGAACTCCACTTATATATAGCTGACTGACTAGGTAAGTGCAGACCTAAATCATCACGCAAGAAATTATAACAAGTTGCAGACTTATAATTAATTAATAAATATTTGTCTCAAAATGTCACAAATATTTTGGATATCATTATAGCTATTCTTTTCAGCTAAAATCATTTTAAAAAATTCTTTGCTATTTAAGTTTAGGCTAGGTAACGAATCGATATGAGCATCAATGGACTTGTTTTCTTTCAATTGTTTTATTTTTTCTAACAACATTTCCTTTTCTTTCCGTAATTGCATGCATTCCTCAGAAAAACTTTTAGCATTATTTTTATAATATTCCAATTTTTCTTGTATCCTCCTACATTGACTACAAAAGGGAATGTCTTCGGCGGAATCAGAAACCCTTCGCCTTGAATTCGACGGAGACTTAAGACAGTTCAGCTCACTTAAGCTAATATCACTTTCATTATGAAGAATATTATTTATGGAAGCAGGCCCATTGTATGTTTTCTTTGGTATCAACACTGATTGCGGAACGTCGTCTAAACTATTATCGTTAAATTCGTAAACATCACATATCTGATCTTTCGAATTATAATCTATATCTAGTGATATTTTATTTAAAGCACTGTCGTTCAACTTTTCAATTGGTCTAAATGTAGGACAAGTACCAGCCACAAGTTTTTGTTTTCCTATATGTTCGGGATCAAAGTGTTTTACGCAAATAAACTTATTTTTTGTATTACAATTTTCTTCCAAACGACAAATACTGATCCATTGTTTCCTTAATTTTGCATTCTTTGGAAACGCAAAAAATTTCCCTTTGCCAAAACTTTTACAGTTTTCCATACAACATTTTCTATATTTTTTGCTTTCTAGCCTGGAGTTTAAAAAAATTTTTTCATTTTCTCCGCGCCCCAAAAAAAGAGTAGGTATCGCTTCTCCGATTAATTTTCTTCTACCGAGAAATTGTTTCTCAAAATGACGACTACAGATTCGCACAATAGTTTTTTTTGCAGTATTCTGGACTTAGTTGCAAATTATGGCACCATTTTTCAAACAAATTGATATCTTTCGGAAAACGAAAGAAAGTAACATTTGATGAAAAATGTTTCCCACTGCAACCAGATATGCAACATCTGAGGAAATTCGTTTTTTTGTTAGCCTTGAAAAAGGCTGTTGGTTTTAAATTCAAAGAATCACTCATTTTTTTTTTTACTTTTTTCTAAAGACAACTTGAGCGCAAGAAGTATAGAAGTATATGATTAGAATGAGGCACTCGCAGAAAAATTATAATACGTTCAATATTATCAAATTATGCACACAATCGAACATACAAAATATTTCTAAAAGTACATTTGAATTCTAGCAAGGCTAGCAAGAAACCCACACCAAAAATATCAATCCATGCCATTCATATTTCACCATAAGATATATTCAAAGCCACAAATTGCTTGTATGCGCACATGAATAGAACACAAGTTTCTCTGCCATCAAACACTTTAATCCTAAAATTAGAAGAAAGAAAAAAAAAAACAAGAACAAAGTATACTCATCTACGGGGTCCATAATATGAATGAATTCAAAGCTTAATTTCCTTAAATGATTTGAAAAAAGTTTTCTATACTAATCAATCCAGTACAAAAACCAAAGCTCAAGAGCTCATTTAGTTTTTTAAGTCGAAATTTGTGGGCAAACCCAATTTTACACATCTTATCATTATTTACTGCCTTTGGTGGTACTATATGATTAGCCGTGCAAAAGGTACCTGCCCCTGATCCAAGACCAGAACCGGTCGCTGTTTACATCACCAGTACTCTACAGCGAGATCTTCACGACCTGTTTCAGAGATAGTGGTGAAAGACCACTTATATTCTCATACGTCAAGTACGAGACACCGGGTTTGGTACAGTCACGTCACCAGTACTGACAGTATTAACCCATACGAATGTACCGACCGATTTGAGTGACACATATCCCCTGTGTTCCTCATACCCCCGAAATATCCCACTTAAACCTCCCTTCCCAAGTACTAAAACCATATCTTCCGACGTAGGTAGGTAGGCATAAAGAAAAATAAATAACTTGTAATTTAAAATAAAACTACACGTGTTGTTATTTAAAAAGACCCGCCCGTATTCGACTCCTGGAGCCGGCAAGCTCACCCCGTGCACGAAACAACGTTACAATTTGGCGCCCGAGCAGTCCGAAATAAACCAGAAAGAAGAAGAGAGCACGAGCAGTTTAAAATAACCGGGAGGAAAAGAATTTTTCCGAACAGTTAAAGTAAGCAGCACCAATGCAAGTTGACGTCCGAGCAGTTCAAAAAAATAACCGGAAAGCAGGGAAAAATGTAGCAGAACAACACTAATCCAGAAGAGAAGGGAATACCGAGATTAGCAGATATATATCAGTTGAGGAAAGAAGAACTGATACTCGAGTTCCGTCTGCGGAAATAAATGGATTTAAAGGCAGTAACTTGCTGCCAGTATGTAACGATTTTCCTAACTTTATGCATTTGATTTCCTCCGAAAATTCTTTCGTTTGCACATTTTTAATTAATTTGGCATGTTCTAATTCTTCGGTGGACAAGAATTCGGTTGGTATACCTTCCATATTGCTACATTTTTTCCTAAAACGTAGACACCATGCAATGATTCTGGTCAGTTTCGTGAACGAAGAGTATCTTTCTAACCAATGGATCCTAGTTTCCATCGGCGTTACTACAATATTGACCGATTTCAGTTCAGAAATGTTTTCTGACATCGATCCAGTTTCTGTTAGCCAATGATGGTCGTCTTTATTCAACCATGAGGGCCCGTGCCACCATAGATCGTGGTTTTTTAATGTCAGTGGGTCTATTCCGCGTGAAGCACAATCTGCTGGATTTTCCTTAGAAGGAACATACCGCCATGAATTGAAGAGCAATTTTCCTGGATTTCAACTACCCGATTTGCCACGAATGTTTTAAATTTGTTGGGATTACCTTTTATCCATGCTAATGTAATTTTGGAGTTGGTCCATGAAATGGACGGCACATTTGGAATTTTTAGATCTTGCCGTACTTGTCTGATTAGACGGCTCAACAAAACCGCTGCACATAATTCAAGTCGAGGTAGAGATACCAATTTAAGTGGTGCCACACGAGTTTTGGACGTGAGAAGGTTTACAAAAACACTTTCATGTTCATTAACGACACGCATAAAAACTACTGCCGCAAATGCCTTAGTTGATGCATCGGAAAAACCATGAAGTTGTATTTCTCTGTGTTTTGTTGTTTGAATCCAACGAGGAATTCGAATGTGTTTCAATTCCGTAACAATTTGGTTTTTCAACTGCTTCCATTCCGAGTGTAAGTTGTCGGGTACTGGTTCATCCCATCCACAACCAGTCATCCACAGTTTTTGAAGCAGCATTTTTGCTTTAACGATACATGGAGAGATCCATCCTAATGGATCGAACAATTGGGAAACTTCGGACAGAATTTTTCTTTTTGAGTTGGTTTCATCTAATTCATTGGGAAGGTTAATATCGAAGTCAAAATAGTCGGCTCCTGGATGCCAACGTATGCCTAAAGCCTTTATTTGTTCACTTTCCTCGAATGTCAACGGTAGGTTTATTTCCCTGAATTCTGGTGGTATTGCATGGAGCAAATTAGGTTCATTGCTGGCCCATTTGCGTAAAATAAACCCTCCCCCCTTTAAAAGATTTATCAATTGAATCAGCTCCTGTAAGTACGTCGTCTACGTAAAAGTCGTCCATTACCACTTGATAGACCAATGGAAACTTTTCTTTCTCATCGTTTGCCAATTGTTGCAATGTTTTAATTGCTAGATATGGGGCTGGAGCAGTCCCAAATGTAACCGTTGTTAACGCATATTCTGAAATGGGTTCGTCTGGCTTGTCTCTCCAGAGAATCCGTTGGTATTGTTGATCTGATTGTGCAACATTGATCATTCGGTACATCTTCTCAATGTCGGCAGTTAGAGCGTACCGATATTTTCGCCATTTCAATAATGTTGCATTTAATTTAGGTTGAACCGTTGGACCGACCATAAGATGTTCGTTCAAGGTTTTGCTATTTGAACTTTTGGCAGATGCGTTAAAATCGACACGGAGTTTTGTCGTACTACTGTCCTTGATGACAGCGTGATGAGGGAGATAAAAATGAGTCGAAAGGTTTGAGAGACTACGTTCACTCTCGAGTACAGGCTTCATATGATTAAGACTCAAATATTCTTTAATGCAGGTTGTATACTGATGATGAAAATCCGTATTCCTAGCAAATCGTTGCTCCAATTGTAAGAACCATTTTTCTGCAAGATTCCGAGTATTGCCCAGATCAGGCGGTCGTGTAAAAGGTGGGCGTACCTCGTATTGTCCGGTAGACAATCGTTTATGAGTAGTTTCGAAAAATTGTTCGCATTTCAATTCCTCGGATGTCATATTTCTTGGAGGAAGCAATTCTTCCAACTCCCAAAATTTTCTCAGATGAAAATCTAAATTATTTTCAACTGCTATTTGATAATTTTTGCACTTTGGATTTGTTTGATCGGTTTTGAGAACGTTTCCAAACAGAATCCAACCTAAAGACGTGTTTTGCGCTATTGGAGTATCAATAGGCCCTTTCCGTATTCCATCCAACAATATGGCAGAATATGCCTCAACCCCCAGCAGGATATCTACTCTGCCCGGTTGAGTAAACATCGGATCTGCTAATATGAGATCCTGTATATGTGGCCAATGCCTGGCTTGGACACGCTGTGTCGGCATCATTCCTGTAATTTTTGGAAGTATCATGGCTTGAAGATTCAATGAGAATTCTGAATCGAAATGTGTCTTTATTGTGAAGGACACCCTTTTGTTAATTTGTGCAATTTGTGATGTTCCAAGGCCTGTTACTTGGAGAGACGTTTTCGAGCTTTTGAGTTTAAGTAACTGCACAGCTCGTTGCGTTATAAATGATACTTCCGAACCGGAATCCAACAAGGCTCGAAAACAAGAAGACCCCCCTTGTGGATTTTCTACTCTCACTAGAGCAGTGGCGAGTAGTCCATGACAATTTCCTTGGTGAAATTGTGTTTCATTATTTGAATGAAGTGCTTGTTTAGATAACAAAGATGCCGCCGGCTGACTATTTGCTTCAGCTTTGTTTGAGTCTGTTCCTTGCGGTTTTACTTGATCAGATTTTTTATCATCTGATGCATGTAATCGAGTGTGATGCCTCTTACCACACTTTTTACAATTGAATTTGTTCTTGCAACTTTTTATTAAATGACCTTTGCTTAGACAATTGTAACAATATGATCCCTTATTAATAAAACTTCGTCGCATACGAATATCCATTCCTAAGAATTTTTGGCAGGCATGTAATCCGTGTGACTGTTCACATAATGCACAACCCTTTGATATTCCGATATGATGATTATTTGTTTCCCTTTTTTGCTGAGTGGAATTGATATTAGGCTTGATGTCGGCCACCGCCTCTAATGTGCGATACCGCGCTTCTAGAAAAGTTGTAAGTTCTTCTAGCGTTGGTATCTCTTGCGAATTTCCAAGTGTCTGTTCCCACTGATTTCTTGTTTCTGCAGGAAGACGCTGGACGACTAAATGAATTACCATCAAATCCCATTCTTTAACTGGTACCTTTAAGGCTTCTAATTCGTGCAGAGATTCCGTCGTCTGATCGATTAAAGACTTGATGGCATTGGCTGATTCTGATCGTATTGTGGTCTGATTGAATAAGATTTTTAATTACATGTTAACCAGCACCCTCCTGTTATCGTACCGTTTGATCATGGAGTTCCATGCAGGAAGGTAATTATCCCCAATCGTTTGGAATTGCCTGAACAATCTTTCTGCTTCACCAGTAAGACTAGTCTTTAAATAGTGCAGCTTTTGCACTGACGGAATTGCAGCATTCGATCGCCATGTTACGTGGCAAATTTATTTTTGGGAGATGTATCTCCGAACGATTTGCATGCTGTGTTCCTGAAAATGACGTATTTAATGTGTCATTTGTCGATACAGGATTTGTTGGTCTAACTTTGACTTCGTGAGCTTCTTCAAGTTCGCCTACAAAGTCGAAATATTTTGCCTCAATATCACCAAAGAAATCCTCCTTGAAATAGTCAGTATCTTGAAGTAAATCAGTACCAATGGAAATCTGAATCTGAATGTGATTGGCTGTAATTTTTTCCCAAATCAGTTCAACTGCGGTTATTCTCCGACTTAAATAACCTGCAGTTCTTCTACGTTCCCCGGTTTTCTTATGGTTAATGATTGCCTTGTTTATTTGGTCAATCAGTCCCATTTGGTTCAAAATCATAGTTTGTACGCTCATTGTAAGTGTTTATCCTAAATCTGAGAGAAGATATTAGTCACCTAAATAAAAGGATCTTGCAATGCCCCAAATTAACCACAAAATGATTGCTAATTCTATAAACGAGAATACAGAAAGCTGATAATGGAAGATACAAATGTGTGACAGAATTCACCACTAAATTGCAATTAATCGCGAACACCGGGTCACAAACAATTGTCCAGAACGCGATCCTTTTATCTTCACCGTCAACCAATCCGGCTCGAAGGACCAATTTCGAAAATATGCAGACTCCCAACTAATCAATAATCGGTGGCAGACCATATGTGAAAGTTTTGTGTACACTGTGTTAAATGTATTGTTTTTATAATAAGTAAGCTAATTCTTCAGATGGATTCAGACACATTAATTATCGATAACGACTCAGATATGTCGGATTCAAGTCGACCACCTACCCCTGGCAGAGGCATTGACTGGGAAGCCCTAAGACGGCTTGATATTTCACCGGTGAGTCCTCCACCACCCGTAGCAAGGACTCCTCAATATACACCACAACAACTGAGACATATTCAGGAATTGTTTAATATGAGTCCTGATGTAGTGATGCCACCACCCCAGTAGACCGATTAGTGAGAACATTACCAGAACTACTAAAAACTAACGCGCCAAGGCTGGTATCGTAAATAACAGAAGCTGCTGGTATTCATGGAATGATTTTTCCAAAGATTTCAGAGCATATTTTCTACCACCGAGATATAGAGGAAAGTTAATGGAACAAATTAGAAGCAGAGTACAAAAACCGTCTGAGAGAGTAAAAGAATACGTTACGGCTATTCAAAGGTGAATGCGACATTCTGATTCATTTAGACAGGATGAGCAAATATACGACAATCTCAGAACAGAATACCAATTGTATATTAAAATAAAGGATTTCCATACTCTGACAAAGTTAATTTCCATGACCGAAGAATATGAATCACTACAAGCAGAACTTCCGATATATCGACCACAAACCAGCTATCAATATAGAAACACGCAAAACATGCAAATTGCACCAAGAACATCTACAAATCCAACTATAAACATACCAGAAAATACTCAAACAACCGGACCAGTAGAACAGCATCAAATCAATACGATACAAAACAAAACGAAGAAATTTGTAAAATACCAGATAAAGTATAACCGAGAGGAATGCTATTGGAAGTGTGGAGAAAGAGGACACATACGAAGAACCTGCACAACGAAAAACACTAGAATTTTTTGTTCATTTTGCCAGAGATATGTAGTATACACCAAAGATTGCAACTGTTATATGTACACAAAACCAGCACACCGAAACACTAAGGAGGCCATGTGCAGAGTACAAGTCAAAATTTATGATGAAGGGTTCACCGCACTAATCGATACTGGAGCTACAAAATCATGCATAGGGGTAGAAGTATTGAGAGTTTGCAGAAAGAAATTGATCGAACAGACCGAGGAGGTACACGGTCTATGTTTAGCACATAACACAGAAGGGAATACCACCAACACATTCCAACTACCAATAATTTGGACAGTACAAAAATTTCAACACAACTTCATTTATGTCCCCAAATTAACAGAAGAAATGATTATTGGAACGGATTTCCTAATTCGACAAAATTTCAAAATGTCGCTTAATAATATTATCATCCCCCACACTCGGAACAAATCATCCAGAAAACAAAACAAACTCCTAAAAATCAAAACAAAAACCGTGAACCCAATCCCATCCTAAATAAAATATACTCCCAAAAAGTATCTAAAAGCAAACAAAATATGAATAAATTATCAATCAATAAAATGATTTCAGGACGAACTAAGATGAAAAGAACGATACCTGTACCTGATACCAATAATGACCCAGCAACAAAAAGAAAACACACAAAACCAGTGATGCACTTAAGCAACGTTTCTCATATCAACCGCATATCAATTGGAACGACAACAGCAAAGACACAACAAGTAACGAAAACAGCACGGCAATACATTAGGCCAGGTACACTTATCACCCGAAAACCACCGCAAATAGAGATACTACAAGACAAGATAATCAAAAAAACCGAACGGACCGATCCATTTGAGGGTATGACGATACCCCCAAACGTAAAACGCTTTAGGGAAACCGGCCCCGAAGGATTCATTTATGGAAAAAGAGATGCCACTGGAACCATCACGTTGTCCTACAAGGGAGAAACAAAAATTATAAAGTAATAGCTTTACGATAAGAAAAATATAAAAATTAATAATTTTTTGTTAATGTTTGAAGTTTTATTTCGAAAATGTTTTTTTGAAAAATTAAAGAAATTAAAATTTTTTTGAATTAAAAACATATTTTCTAAAAATAAATTTAAGAATTTTTTTGGTTTCGTTTAAATTGAAAAAAAAAAAATAATAATAATAATAATAATAATTACAGTAATGTTAAAATACAGTTTTTTGAATTTTTTTTTTAAAATTATTTAGAAAACAAAATGTTTTTATGAATTATTGTTTTTAGTTTTTTAAACAAAGGTGTATAAAATGTATTTTTAATATGTTAATATGAATAAAAATTTCTTGTATTGAAAAAAGAGAGAAAAATTGTTTTAGATAGTAAATAAATAAAACGATTAAAAACACTGTCTCGAATTTTTCCTTCCCGAAGAAAGAGGGGGACGTAACGAAGTTACAAATCTGAACAAAAATATAATAAAATTTTCATTCGAATCTTACGATTCGCAGTTCAAAAGTATTGTTCTAAGTATAAAACTTAGAACAAGAACAAATCAGTCTATGCACAGACTTCGAGCTAAGTGTGGTTTACTGAAAGTGTTTCGTTCGACGTCTGCAGCACTCTTACACAAGTACCGCCAGAATTTAGGAACACCTCGAAAGGGACACCTGTATGGCGTCACCAGTACTCATACGGGAAGAACTCCAGAGATTGGAACCCAATTTTTTGGAAGCGTGCTCTTTGTATGACGTCACCAGTACTCATACAAAGGCCCGCACCCCGCTACATAGTACCCCTTAGTGGTGGTACTATATGATTACCTTGCAAAAGGTACCTGCCCCTGATCCAAGACCAGAACCGGTCGCTGTTTACGTCACCAGTACTTTACAGCGAGACCTTCTAGACCTGTTTCCGAGATAGTGGTGAAAGACCACTTATCTTCTCATACGTCAAGTACGAGACACCGGATTTGGTACAGTCACGTCACCAGTACTGACGGTATTAAACCATACGAATACACCGACCGATTTGAGTGGCACATATCCCCTGTGTTCCTCATACCCCCGAAATATCCCACTTAAACCTTCCCAAGTACTAAAACCGTATCTCTCGACGTAGGTAGGTAGGCATAAAGAAAAATAAATAACTTGTAATTTTAAAATAAAACTACACGTGTTGTTATTTAAAAAGACCCGCCCGTATTCGACCTCTGGAGCCGACAAGGTCACCCCGTGCACGAAACAACGTTCCACTACGTTAGCAGTAGATAGAAAATTATTTGAAAATTTGCAGTCGAAATCTGAAAAACGTTGATTAAAAGTTGGGGTACTTTATAATTAGGTACTCATACTTCGCATTTAGTAATTAGAATTCTTGCTGATTTTTAAAACTTTGGCTTCAAAGTAAAGGAATTACTTTGAATATGATTGTTACTTGAAAGCGAAAAGACTGTCGCCAGAAACCTATCATTTTCAATCGATTGGTCGTAATTAATTCCTACTTTTTTCGCAGTTTGTCGTAACTTTATAATAAAGAAGATTAGAAAACAAATTATATTTCTTACTCACCTTGGCGACAAACCAAGGGACAAGTTGTCTTACAATATTTCACACCTGTTTTTTTCTCCTCACCAATAAAATAAAGATATAGTAGAAATAAACAAAAACTAAATAATTATATGCAATGCGGTTACACGCAATTTTTGTTCATGGTTTTTATTCACATATAAAATTTTAACCGTTTGTGTCCCATAACTCCTAACCTACCCCAAAATGTTTCGTATTTTCCATTTTTCGTTGTTTATAAAAATTTTGGTCACTGTATGAATGCAGACATTTCAGAATAACATATGTTAGAATCATAGAAAGAGAAAGTTTCACAAATTAAAGTAACTTCTTAAAATTAGAAGTTTGTTCTACAAAAATCTTTTTTATTTATTTCAATCCCAAATCAATTAAATTTAAAGAACTCTCAATTTAAAATTCTAGAAAATATAAAGTAAACTCATTTTGGTATGTGGGAAAATTATCATTTGGATTCTGTATGGTATGGTAGAAATTTTGAAAAGAAAGAGAAAACAATATATTCTAGACAGATCTTCAATTTTATTGATCATTATTGCCCAATCGGTCATTAAAGCTCGATAATGACCTTTATTTACATAATAATAATTTTAAGTATCTATTTCAAGCATTATATCCTAGACAGATCTCAGATTTTAATGCTCATTATTGCCCAATCGGCCATTAAAACTCGATAATGACCTTTATTTACGTAATAATGATCAATTTTAAGTATCTACTTCAAGCATCATTATTGTTTTAATTATCAAAAGAAATTGTGAAGAGGTCCTAAATTTTTTCCTCACATTGTTTACAGGGCCATCTACATTTGAATATTTTAGAAATTTCATCTAGTTTTGACATGTTTTCTTCTTTCACATACACTTAAAAGGAGGAAAAATGATTATTATTTAAAAAATTCCTTAATCTTTACTAAAATACAATTAAAAAAATTAATTTTATTGAATTAAAATGAATAAACATTCTATTCTGAAAATTATAAAAAAAAAATTATAAAATAGTAATTTTATGTACTTTTTGGAATGACAAGAATAATGATCATTGTGAAAAAAAGAAGATGTGTCATAGGTCATCCAGAAGTATCATTAAAAAATAATTATTGTAATTAAAATCAGAGATCTGTCTAGAGCGGGCCTGGGCAACCTGCGGCTTATGAGCCGCATGCGGCTCTTTGCAAGTTATATTGTTATATTTCAGTATTTTTGCGATAGATAAGTGACCATCAAATTTTTTTAAATATATATATATGTAGTATATATAATATAACTTGTTACCAATAATGCACTCAGTATTATGAAATTTATATCAATTTATATCAAATAGTCATAGAAAACATACTCAGTATTATTATATAATATAAAATTTATATCAAGTAATTTTGAAAGTTGTAATAATTATAAATTGAATAAAAGAAATTATTGAATGTTCAAATTCGATACAAAGAAGGCGCTTTTTATTATATCCCAAATATTTGTACTACGCCGTTCATAACTACACGTGCTTAATTCTCTTTTGCGAAGATATGATACGCCACTTTGAAAATAAACGGCTCATGCATGGTAGTTTCTATAAAAATTTGCATTTCGTTTACAAATTGTTCCGTTTTTTCTTCTATCTATCTCTTTCTAATTTATATTTTTGAATTTTTGGAACTTTTTTTACAAAGTTTATACCCATGCGCATGAACTTTAACAAAACTTCTTTGATACAAAAGCCTTGAGAAGATTCGTTCTCTCTCAGAATTCTTAATTTGAAGGGTGATGTTTTCGTCAATTTTGTACGAGATTCATAGTTATGCCCTATGGCAGGTACTACCAGAGGGTATATTTGTTTTGTCACTCCATTTGTAACACATCGAAATAATCGTCGTAGAAAGGTTTTAATAGTATGGTTGTGTCGGGAATCAAAAGTTATATCGATTTATGCATGTCCGTCCGTCCGTCCGTCCATATACAAGATAACTCAAAAACACGTTATCTAATTTTGATGAAATTTAGAATGTGAGTTGCTTATTGATTAACTTGGTTTGGTATTGCATTTGAGCAAAATTAATCCAGGGGAGCAAAGTTATAAACGAAAAACCAGGGTGACCAGAAAGTTTTTTCGTTTTTTTGTTTATGGTTTATCAGATTTATTTGGAAAATTTGTATATCAATTTTGTTGAAATTAATTACATAGGTCGACTACATAAATAAACGATACCATGTTAAATTTCTGTCAAATCTGTCCAAGGATAGTGGAGAAAAAAATAATCTTAAGAGAGAATAACCCTCTTTATAAAGTTTTTTTGATGTACTTTAAAAACTAATACACCAATTTGAATAAAATTTACAGATTAGACTAACTCCATCAGGGTCTAGGTTAGGCCTAAGTTATAGGACGATCATTGTAATGAAGGAAATAATTTTACAATGGAAAATTAACCTATTACAAAGATTATTTCTTTAAAAAAAAATAATGCAAAACATGGGAAATAGTTTAGTAAATAGATTTAAAATAAAAAATCGTAGGTATATCACGTAATTTGTGTTTTATAATTATTTTTATAATTTAAATGACGAAACATGTTTTAATCGATCAGCTGTTTTATGGACTGCGTTTCAATTTTAATTCGTTCCACTGGAGAACTGCCAAGTTGATTCCTTCATCAGGAAATTTTCGTCGATATTCTAACCTCAAACTTCAGCGTCCCAATAAGAAAATAACAATATATAAACAAAATGAATAAACTTTTTGACTCATCGGTAAAAAAGGAAAGGGAAGAAATAGTCTAATTGGATTCGATGAAAAAAACCATTACACGACTTAGCTATGAACGAAAATTTGACTGAAAGTTTCTCTGACATTCGTAAAAGAGGTATAACCACCATTCATTGAAAATCAAAGAAAACCGTTCAGTTTTCACTAGTTCCACAATTTCCTTCATTACAATGATCGTCGCATAACTTAGGCCTTACCTGCAAATTGGAAGAAATTTTGAAAAGAAGAAACAAAGTTATGAAGAAAAAACCTTGAAATAATGTTAGTTTTGACAGTTTTTCTGTCCCATTTCCACCATAGGGCTGATTTTAAGTTACTATATGTTTTTTTCATTTTAACTCAACTTTGCAAAACTTTTTAATTTAAAAAGCGATTAGTTTTTAATTTCGCTTGGTTCCTTAAGGTCAATTTACATCCCTGAAGCAAGCAAAATATACTAACAATGTTAGTGAGGTGGTTTAATTTAAATTTATATGCGACAAAATTAATGCATTGTATACCTCACACTTGTTCACACGCACTTACAAAATATCTCAGGCAAAATTTTGCCTTCAATGTTTGCCCTACCTTTCATACTAATTGATTTTTGCATAAGTGATTGTTCATCTCACTCACACCGTTAGTTTATTTTGCATGGCACGGTGATGTAAATTGGGCATAAGCCTATAAGAAACATGTAGAAATCGTTGAAAATTCTTCTTCCAAATTTTTAACGTTGAAAACATGTGAGAATTTCGAAATCGGAACTTTGTAGGGAAATTTGGTCTGAAAAATTTTAAATGAATTATTAAAATTTTTTGCAGCTAAATAAATAAATTGGTAGTTAAATTTTGTGATTCCTATATGTTCATAATAGAGTACGGTAAGGAAAAAACTTTGTATTAATTTTTGCAATTAAAATGTTTTGAAAAATTGCATAAAAGGTAAAAAATCATAAATCTAATACAAAATTAACGAAATCGCGCTTCTCACAAATCCATGTACAAAATCACTTCACGGCTTTGAGATATAGGGGGTTTTGACGTTAATAAAGCTTTTTACCACACGCAAAGAAAAGTATTTTTTTCATATTCAAAATTTTGTTATATCGAAAAATTACAGAATAACGAAATTAAATGCACATGTGTATGTGCATTTGTTCACAAAAAATACTGAATCAGATGTGTTAGCTTTTTCCGGCCGTACAATATTGTTGATGAAATCGTATTTAATGGATTTGCAAGGCAAAGAGGGGTCAATATGTGGTAGTATGGAATTATGGTGGGCTGAGATACAAAAATTTCCAAAAACAAATTTCAAAACTTAAATAATATTGTGTCAGTCTGTATATAAATGTGTTGCAATAACAAAGATTTTATTGAGCAAGGGTGTGTTGTTTGTTTCTTTTTGTATTTTTGGGGGCGAGGAGAGTTCAGTTTTTTTCTTTTGAAAACCATACGCGACCTACTAACCTACTTTTTTAAGAGCTTTTTTTTTTCTTTTGTGGCGGTTTTGATAGCTTTTCAACTTCGCATTATGTACAGTGTTGTCCTAAATGTGATTTTTTCAATTTTCTAATTCTGAAATATTTTTGTATTTTTGTTCGAAAAAATCGATCAGTTTTGATGCTATTAAGAACATTAATTTCTTCTTGAAGATTCAAGATTTTTCGAATAGATTATTAGATTTTTCTGATCGCACTTGAAATTAAAAATTACGCTGAAAATTATACTGTTTTAGTTAAAATTCATCTATATTTATTAAATCCTCCTTCTCTTATAAAATACCTCTAAGCTACCATATTTTAAGATCGGTCTAAAGCAAGGGTGTCGAACCTTTTGTTTCACTTGGCCGCATTGGAAGAAGACATGGTGTTTTGGGCCACAAATATATTACTATGTATAAATCCATATCATAAAATGAATATGATACCTCTCTCTCAGGGTGTTCATCCAACATGTTGGTTCTAATTTTACACTTAGTTTGTTTCATTCTTCACTTAAGCCACCAGGTGACAAACAACAGAACAGTGTAGCTGAGCGAGCAACGCAAACAGAAAGAGAATTTACTACATAACGAAAGAGCTTTCTATTCTGGTCCTGTTTCTGTTGTTTGTCACTTGGCAGCAAACACAGAAATCATTCCTCAGGAAAATGGGTATGCTTCAGTAACTTCGAATATTTTCGGGCCTCATTGATAATTGCCTTGGGCCGCATGCGGCCCGCGGGCTGGACAGCCTTGGTCTAAGGTGTTGGAATTTACTTATATCACAGACGACATTATACTAACATATTTGTTTTGCTTTATTTGCAACTTGTCCCGAAGCAGACCAAATTGCATTAAAAACAAAAACAAAAACGGAGCAAATCTCATGCTTACTCATGTTACCACACGTAATTTTTGCTCCAGAAGTGAATTCACTATTCTCAGTTACCAATTTTTCAGCGCGGTTAAAACCGAAATATTCACCGATGTTCTGGAATTCACATGAAAATGAATTCAGTATGAATTCATTTCCAATCCATTTTTGAAATGTCAAAAGTATCAGCTAATCGTTTCATTATTTAATTTACATCAAAAAATATTGTGAAATTTTTTTAATTGCAATGGATTTATAACCCAGTCAATAGGTCTTTTACCGTGCAAAAGGTTTAGGAAACTTTATATTTGGTACGATTAATTAGGTAGGTAGGTAGGTAGAGTAGGGGTACTACGTACAAACCAGGCACCTTATGGGCCCATTGTGATACCTACGAGACCAAAAGTTACCCTATTGGGAGACCTACTCCGCTTCAAAGCATTTAATTTTCCTACGAAACTTCATTACACTTCCCATGTCAGTCGCCTGAAGCATCCCTAAGTTCCCGAAGAAATGGTTGCCCAAAAAGTTGTTACGAGCTCGAGAGAGCTGAGCATTCGCATAAAATGTGCTTGATGTCTCCACAATATCGACAGAGGTCGGTTTGCACCCATCCCAGTCTTTAAGCGTGCTTCCTTAACAGACAATGTCCCGTTAGTATCCCAATAATTGTTCGTAAATGATTCCTATTATGAGACTCGACTTTCTCTGATTCATTTCCGTCACAAACTTTTGACACTTCGTGCCCACTAAGATTGCATCATCGTGTGTTAGCTTCCCCGAAAATTTTATGCTTGATACGTGCTTTAAACGCAGAGAGGGAAGGCAGTACGTCAGTGATTTCGTTTTCTGAACCGTCTGCTCCTTCCTTTGCTAGCCTCTTTGCCGATTCATTTCCCTCGATTCCGCAATGGGCTGGAACCCAGCATAATCTTACATTATTCTGAACGCATAGTGTCTTCAGCACCTTGCGACAGCTACTGACTATTCCCGAGTTCACAGCTACCGAACTAAGCGCGTATCTTGCACCAGTAACGAGATAATCACAAAAAAAAAACTATTTTCCACCCCTTTAAACCAGTATGGAGGTGCGAGCGGCACCCCCAATGTTCAAAATTTGGATTTTTCAATAACTTACCTAATTGAACAATCGTACCAAATATGAAGATTCCTATACCTTTTGCAAGTCGGAGCCATTTTTTACGCTCCATTGACTGGGCTATTAATAGTGATTGCAATGGAAAATGAAAAAAGAGAACAAAATAGAGAAGAAAGAATTTTAAACAAATCTTAAGAGACAAATGGAATGTGTTAGATCTTGAAATATATTTTTCTCCTAGACATTTTCTTTGGAAAAGAATAATTTGGCTCCATTATAACGACACTAACAAAATATATACAATTTAGGGCCGATTTCACAGTGGTGGCTTAAGCTCAGCTTAAGCCTAAGCAAAATTCTAGGCTTAAGCTCACCTTTTTTATTTTTACATTTCACAGTGAAGGCTTAAATGATTTTGACAAGTGAGCGCTATTGTGAATATTTCTTCGTAAC
The DNA here is from genome assembly GCA_963422695.1 of Xylophagus ater. NCBI lineage: Eukaryota > Metazoa > Arthropoda > Insecta > Diptera > Xylophagidae > Xylophagus > Xylophagus ater. Next base: position 12,724,977 of record OY730482.1, on the reverse strand, counting down.
TTTCAATCACATTTTTAATGTCAAAATTTTTTTCGCGGTAGAAATTTCGAATTAAAATAAAATAAATTTCAATTAAATTAAAATAATAAATTAAAAATTTGAAATCAATAAAATGGAAGGAAGAAATAAAAGGAGTGCGAATTTCTCGACCGAAGAAATACCACTTCTTTTACAATTAGTTAAACAAAACAAAAATATATTAGAATGTAAGAGAACAGATAGGACGACAATGGAAGATAAGTTAGAAAGTTGGAAGGAGATTGAAAGCATTTTCGTACTTTGGAGGCGTTAAAAAAAAAATATGAAAATTTAAAAAAAGAAACTAAAAAAAAATTTAGTATCGAGAAAAGGAGAATGTACGGCACAGGTGGAGGACTTTTTCAACCCGCGGAACTCGACGAAAATGACTTTATAATAAAGGATTTAATTCCGAGTCAGGTTGAATGGGGCATTTCGGTTTATGATTGCGATGCTGTAATAATGCCAACTAGTAAGCTTTTTTTTCATCATTTTTTAACATATTGACAATTGCAGCATCTAGAAGTCACGAGGTCATAACATTTAATGAGGAGCTACCTGAAGAAGTGGCGAAAGTAGGTGAGGATGAAAGATATAAAGTCAAACCTGGTATGCTCCGAAATATTTTAAGTTGTATTTATTTAATAATTAAAAATATATTTCCAGAAAAGGAAATAAGTTGGTCAACTTATACACCTAGCAACGTCAAGTGACCAATATCAGGAGAACTGATCAAGGAGGCTAGGAAAGGGAAATGCACTAGCCGCCGGTTGCAAAATTGCGGAGAGGGCGAAATGTGGAAAGGTTTGGCCGAGGCCAAAAGAACAACTACGGAATGTGCTTTAGTGAAGCACGAAGAGGATATGCGAACATTAAAAGAAATAAATAAAATACAATTAGAAATAGCAAATACAAAATTAGAAGTAGAAAAAAAAAATTAGAAGTAGAGGAAAAAAAACTGAAAACAATAAGCGAAGAGCATGAACTGCAAATGAAATTAGTAGGAGCTGAATTAGAGAAAAATAAAAATTAATAATAAAAAAACATTTTCTTACTTTACTCATTTTGACTTTTATTTTGTACAATTTGTTCACATTTATGCTGTACAAATATTATTTCTTTGCAATCTGAACTTCACAAAAAAAAAAATACAAAATTTAATACATAAAATCTGACTAAACCAAATTTTGAAAATAGCCTTCAATGAGCTGTCACCGAATTATATTATTATTTCTTATATTTTGTTTACGATTATGAGGAACACTTAAAACTACATTTACAACGTCTGCTGCGTCTTCATCTAAAATTGGTGGTTCTCTGTCTTTATTGAGACAACAAACATTATGAAAAATCGCAGCTGCCACAATAATAGCCTGAATCTTTAGTGGTTTACATCGCATTCCAATGGATAAAATAGGAAATCTTCTTTTCCACACTCCATACTTCCTTTTCACACAGTTTCTTGTCCGAATATGAGATTCTTTGTATAAATTTTCTGCTCTGGTTGTTAATTGTCCTAGCGGTGTTAAAATATAATTTTTATTAGCACATCCACTATCAGCGACTATAACACGATCACCGAATTCTCCTTTTTCAAAGCGAGAACATATTCTGAAATTATTGAAAATGATGGAATTGTGACTCGATCCAGGCCATCTTCCAACTATATCCAATATTTTTAACTCTGAATCGCACATAGTTTGAACGTTTATAGAAAACAAACCTTTTCTATTGCGATACACTTCCGCATTTTGTCCTCCTATTAATGAATTTATTTAAAAAAATATTTTCACAAATAAAATATAAATTATACCTGGTGACAACATTCTGACATGAGTGCAATCAAGGGCAGCTAACACACGTGGAAACTTTGCGAGTTTGTAAAAATTTTTCATAACCTCAGATTTTCCTTGATCATTTTTGGGAAATTTTATGAACATATCCCTTAAACAAGCTATATGATACGAGACTTTTGCTACAACGCGAGAAGCTGTTGGTACTGAAACACCATAAAAATCACCAACAGTACGCAGCACGGAACCAGTCGCGTAGAATCTCAAAGTTAAAAGAAACATTGTTTCTGGGGTTAAGCTATTATTCCTGAAAATATTTAAACTCAAACAACTTTGCACAATTTTGAAATAAAATACTTACCAAGTTGCAGGATGTTTTATCGCCGGCGTTATCAAATCTAGAAGACCAAGAAAACATTAGAGGAAATTTGGGATTTTTTCAATGTCGTTATTTTTCTACAATTTTTCAAACTTTTTTTGGGTTTTGCTAATTGAAAAGAAAAGCCAACAGAAATAATTTAAAAAGGATTTTTCGATATTTATCACTGGCCAGCTTTTTCTTGTTGTTAAACACTTACTATATAATAATAATAATAATAAGCCTCGAATCGAGCCTGAAATAATTATAATAAGTAGTATAGTTTATAATACTTATAATACAATAATTTGTTTTAGATATAAAAATACCTTCTTTTACATTTTTGGGGAAAAAGAGGGTAAATAATTAATAAGAACTCCAAAAAATTTCTAAAATAATACGCAAACCAAACAATCCAAAAGACGAACAAAATATTTAGGGCATTTATGATTTTTCGTATTCATCGCAAACGTCGTAAACTTCGTATTTCTCATACAAAAATTTACGAAATTTACAACGATGAATACGAAGATTTTAAGAAATATAATGAATACCCTAATTAGGTATCATTTTACCACGTTTTTATTAACTCGCTTTCTTGTTTGTTTGTTTGTTTGTCCAGTACAAATCTTGAAATCGATTTTTAACTAACTTCCCCACTAGCTAGACATTTGAAAGTTTTAGAATAGCTCAGAACACGATGACAATGCATTCTTTTAATACAGTTAACCATCTTTAAGCAAAATTGAATTCATTTCCAGTAAATTTTGTTTTATATGGAAAGTTAGTTGGGAAAAAATTTTGAAAAAAGTATTTATTAGTACATAGAATTGTCAAGTTTATATGATTCAATAGAAAATATAAAAACGTGGTATATAAAAAGTTCATTTGATTTTGTAATTATTTTTCTTAAGAAATCAAAGTTGTTTGTTTTTCACTTTTTGTTTGAAATTTAATACAAAAAATAATTTCCCTCGCTAGTTGAAACTGTTTTCCAAAGAAGCTCTCGCTATTAGAGCCAAAAAAGCCTTCCACCGCTGTTTTTATGCCCTCAAAATTTACATATTCATTTCCATCAACAAAGTTTTGCAGCGATCTGAATAGGTAGTAGTTCGATATCAGGAGAATACGGTAACTGAGGTAAAATTTCTCAACCCAACTTTCCAAGTTTGTAAACGGTTTTCCCTTCCACATGCGGTTTAGGGTTGTCGTGACGAAACATTGCACCCTTTCCGTTGCCAACAATGGACGTTTACAAAGATGAGAACTGTTTCAATTTCTATCAGCAACTAATAGTGTACTACATCCCTGTGGTTCCACCATATCCTTCTCTTGAAATTTTGGAAATTATCTTTGATAAATTCGAGCTGTTACTTTGGCCTCTCCAAACACTTCACACAAGCTGTTTACTATCTGCACTGCGTTACTTCCTTTTTGGAACTTATAGAGTACACAATGGCTTAAGTTGACTTTTTGTTCAGTCATGTTGACGGTTCTAAAAGTTTAAATAAATTGACTAACATGTGGTAAAATTGAGAAGGCTGAATACCATATGGTAGATGATTTATACCATATGGTATTGCACCTTCTCAAACTGATTTCAGGCAGGTCAGTAAGAACACTTACTAAGGACCGACAACGCAAGCAAGTTCGCGTATTAAAAAACGACAGAACTTTCACTTGCACCTGATATTTTTTACAGGTTATGCCCCAAAAATCGAAAGAAATATGGCGGACTGGAAACTATTAAATTCTTCTTGATGATCTGTTTCTTCTATTTAATAGTCGCAATTGAATGTTCGTATTACAGATGGTAACACAAAGCTGAATCGAATTGTCCCAGTCGAAATGTGCACAGTCGATTTGCCCGAGTCGAACTGCCCTAGAATCATTTATGGCGTATGGGAAGTCATCGTTTTTCATATTCTGCTCGTTTTTATTATTTTTTATTGTTGTCGGTAACGATCATCGTCAGGTGTTCACCAGATTTTAGCAGCTCATAGTACATCCTAACCACAGCTGACCAGGGCATTATCTGTCTTTCAGATCTAAATTATTATCTTTGAGTTATCTAATGCAATCTCTACAAGTGGGTTCGAATAGAGCATGTTCACCACAAGCAAATGATGACTTTCAGCAGCGCTTTTCTTTAGATTGAAGCAGAAAAGTAATACTTCCCGTAAATGCAATTTTTTGCACAAAAGTTGACATTTTCAATTTAATAAAAACTGTGTCGTTTACACTACTAATTGATCATTCCATTTTTGGTAATCGAGAGTTCAGACGTGTTTTTGAGTTCCTCTGAATTAGAAAAAAAAAATTTAAACAAAAATCGATTGTGGTGTTTTTTTTTGTTACAGTAATATCTGTAAAAGGAAAACAAAAAAAATTTATTTAACAATTTCAACGTTTGGTGATATTATCTTGATCTTCTTTGAACTTTTTTGACCTGTTTGTTTTGTCATTATTTTCATTTATTTGTCGCGATATTCGTTCTTGATCACCATGACTTCTTGCATATCATGTGCCAAAGAGTGGAATTCTCCCGAAATATATATTTCCAGTAATGGTTGTACAGGAATTTCACACGTCTCGCGTGCGGGTCTTTCTGGCAGGATTGCCGATAAATTAAAAGAAAACGATACTGGCCTTCAATAGTTTTGTAAAAAGTGTCGCCCGCTCTCTAAGAGTGTTTTGATATCAAAAATGCAAACGCTCAATAAATCATTTGACATTCTTAGGAGTAAATTTCTTGAGATAAATGATCTTTTTGCTTCACAATCCCAGGTATTTTATGATGCTATGCAGCTCACTAAGCGGACTGAGGTTAATTCAGAAACTCCTATTCCAATTGACTGTCCGATTCTAAGGCGTAACCCAGTGCGTTCTACTAAAACCAAAACTTCTTCACAGTATCGTAGTAGTAGCAAAAATATTACAAGTCCGGGCAATAATATTAATAATAATAATAATAATAATAATAATAATAATAATAATAATGACAATAACATCAATAAGAAAAAGAATAAGAATGACGAAAATCACATGAATGATAATATTTCCGACAGCCGGTCCGCTCTTCCTAGACCAGGCAATTCTTTGGTGGCTGGAATACACCCCCCCACTACTCCAGTTCTAAAAACAGTACCGGCCCCTAAAATAAATTTTCTCTCGCGTCTGAATCCTTTGACAACCGCCAATGAAATTCTTCTTTACTTAAAATCAAAGAATATTAAAACCGCTGTGATTAAATGTGAGAAAATCAGTAAGGTGTCCAGCCATGTTTCATTTTTCAAAATTACTGTGTACTAATTTCCCATGAACTTTGGCCACAGGCAGCCTTTGTCACGGAATTCCAGCGTGAGAAAGTGGCAGGGGTTTCTAGAATTGTTTCAAAAAACGATCAGATCTGTCCCTCTACTACCAGAATGTAAGGGGACTTAGAACTAAAACGCGCGAGCTTTTGCTCGCTACCATTTCTTCGGACTACGATGTCATTATTCTGACCGAAACATGGCTAAATTGCAGTTTCCACAATAATGAGCTGTTCTCCTCCAGCTATGAGGTTTTTCGTAAGGACCCCTTTACAACTGATTTGAAGACGCTTGGAGGAGGTGTTCTAATAGCTGTCCGTACTAACTTTGAAAGTTCTTTGATTAGTTTTCCAAATTGTGATGATTTGGAATTAATCGGCGTTAAAATAAAATTGGCACAAAAAAGCATTTATGTCGTGAATTGCTATATTCCACCCAATAGTACTGAGGTGAAGTACCAATTACTAGCTAACGCGATTACATCGATTTCCGATATCATTGAGCCTACAGATGATATACTCCTTGGAGATTTTAATCTTCCGGGTGTGAATTGGTCTTTCCCGAGCGAAGAAGTGTTTTTCGTTGCTCAGAACGCAAATTCCGAATCCGAGACTTTGCTTTTTGACAACTTGATGGCATGTGGCCTGCAAATCAGCGGTGTTCAAAATTCGCTAAACAGACAACTAGACTCCGACTCCGTTAATTGTGTTGTTCAGCAGAGCACTGATAATCTTTGCAGAATTGATGACTATCACCCCCCACTAAAGGTATTATTCTCTCAAGAAGGTGAAATGGATGATACTAACGCCGAAGATGCGTTCTATTTCAAATTTCGGAAAACTAATTTTGAGCTGCTCAACAACCTTTTGGAGCAGGTAAATTTTGATAGTGTTATTTGTAAGGCGAATATTGAAATGTGCATCGCCGATTTCAACAAAAAAATTTTCGAGATCTTTGTTTTAGCCTGCCACAAAAATTCATCTTCTCGAGCATGGTTTAATAAGGACTTACGGTCTTTACGCAATAGAAGGAATCAAGCCTGGCACAAATACTTAATATCACGTGAAGATAGAAACTTTTCCACCTACTCTGCCTTGCTCTCTGAATTCAAAGTACTTTCTATGGAGCTGTATAATTCCCACATTGACAAGATGAGATCCAGTCTTTCCATGGGCCCTCACTGCTCCTGGAAATTCGTTAACAGTAAAAAGAAAACAGATGGGTATCCGCCTTCGCTAAATTATTTGGATAGTTCATCCAATGATCCATCAATTATCGCTAATCTCTGCTAATTTTTTTGCGGAAGCTTTTAACGAGGACAAATTTGAACCGGATACGAAATACTTTGAGCATTTGAATGAGTACCTTAAGACTTCCCTCACTAATATTGATATTGACGTATCCTTAGTAGCTGATAATATTAGCAGTTTAGACGATGATTACTCACCTGGCCCTGACCGTATTCCCGCCATCATCTTAACAAATGCAGTAACATCCTTGCACGTCCTCTTTCGGCTCTTTTCCAGAAATCTCTCGAGACGGGAACATTTCCTAAGCTCTAGAAAGTCTCTTATATTATTCCGACCCACAAGAAAGGCAGTAGAGGTGATATCGGAAATTACAGACCAATTGCTAAATTATCTTGCATTCCAAAACTGTTTGAATGCATCTTTCAGCAGTTTGTGTGCTTTGGTTGTAAACCTTTTATTTCCAGGAATCAACACGGTTTTTGAAGGGTAGGTCTACGATCACTAGCTTAGTTGAACTTGTCTCTTTTTCGACGTGCTCCATGGAATATGGCAATAATGTTGATTGTATAACTACAGACTTCAGCAAAGCGTTTGATAAATTATCTCATCAAGTGATTTTTTTTAAGCTTAGTGCCCTTGGTTTCCCGGGTTTTTTTATCGATTGGATTCAATCCTATCTCCAGGGAAGGAGTTATCAAGTACTTTTCCGTTCTTCCAAATCTGAGCTTTATACTGCAACATCTGGCGTCCCTCAAGGCAGCCATTTGGGACCAATTTTGTTCGTTTTTACAATTAATGATGTGTCCTCCGTAATTAAGTACTCCAAAATTTGAAACTTTGCGGATGATATAACGATCTATAAAGAAATAAGTAACTTAAATAACTCTCTGTATCTCCAGAGCGATTTAGATAATTTAATCTGGTGTGGTAAAAATAATTTGGCGCTCAACAGCGACAAATGTGAGGTTATCACATTCTCCAGAAAATTCTCGAGAAAATTGTCTATGTGTATATAATATTGGCGATGCGCCTCTATGTAGAGTGACTAGCATTAAAAATTTGCGAGTGATTTGTGACAGTGAACTTAACTTCAAGCTACATATTAACTCACTCGTTCATAGAACTAACTCTACACTAGGCTTTATTATAAGATGGTCTAAGGAGTTCTCGGACCCTCATATAACTGAAGCACTCTTCATTACCTTGGTTAGACCTATTTTGGAATATGCCAGTCAAGTATGGTCTCCCTACCATAAAAGTCTAATTAATGGATTGGAGTCTGTACAACGTAGATTCATACGTTTTGCATTAAAAGATCTTCCTTGGAATGACCCTTTCCAACTACCCCCGTACTGTGATAGGTTAAAAATGATTGACCTGCAATACTTAGAAAAGCGTCGTCAGTTGGCTGATACTGTTTTTGTCCATCAAATTTTCAATGGCGCTATTTATGCCCTATACTATTTAAAAGGATGCCCTAAATATAAATGTACGTTCCTTAAGATCAGTTGACTTATTTAAAGTTATGTACCACAGAACGGATTACGGGAAAAACGAACCAATTTCTCGAATGCTACGTGCAGTTAATATAAATGCTTTTAGTTTCGATTTCTGCTTTAGTAAAATCAATTTAAAGAAACTCTTATATAACTCTAACGCTTGAAATAAGCAATTTAAAAAAATAAATAAATAGTACTTCAAATTACATATGGTATGTTGCCGTTTAAGAAGTGCTATTTATGACATGTAGAAGGTGTAGAAAGTGATAACTTTTAATTCCCATACCTAATATTTACTCTGCTATTTGTGTTAAAATAAAAAATTTGGTTTTGGTGAATAAAAGAATAACCCTGAATTAACAATGGGTGGAGTAGCGTAACACAGCGCCGAAAAGGTAAAATGTATGAAAATCCTTTGGCTATCTACAAGGAACACTTTTTTTAAGTAGTTGAAGTAGTCAACGCAGGAAGTTGTTCAACTTTAGTCTTTTTACGCAACTAAACTATGGAATATAACCTAAAAAGTGAGTTATTCTGATCTGACAGTTGCTTATTTATGTTTTTTTTGTGAAAATGAATTTTCTAAAAAATATTAATGATTTTGACAAGCAATTAATTGAACAAGTTCGAAAAAATGAAATTTTATATAAAAAAAACTCTATATAACCTTAATGTTGCTCGATAAATTTATTTATTGCTCCAGTTTTTATAACATTTGTACCGCTACAACATGAACAAAAACAAAAATAATTCTATTTTGTTACGATTTTCCATTTTTTAATTTTTATTCAATAATGTTTTATACAAACAAATGTTACTTGACTCATCAATTGTGGATAACCAAAATAAAAACTACGTTCTGTTTTGTATTGTGAATTCAGCATAAGGGAAAAATAGTGGGTTTTCTTTTAATTGATTTATTGCTTGTCCTTTTTATTATACGTAGCACAAACAAGGAACAATTCAGGACAATAACTTTGTAAATGTTTTAGGTAAATATTTTAATAACGTGTTGTAAAATTTAGGAATTTCTTCTGAAAAAATCGAAATCAAGAAACATTGTTAGTTTGAGCAAAAAATTCAGACATTTTTATGATTTTATGGAACCAATTTTCCATTATTTTTGAAAACAGTGAGAAAGGAATCCAATTTCGAAGAATTTTGAATAGGTTAAAACAGGGGTCCGCAAATTTTTAGCCTAAGGGATACACTAACTCCTCCATTAAGTCTCAAGAGCCAAGACCTAGCTACTTGTAGTTCATTATATCAATATACTGTAGTTTTGAATTACGCACAAATTTTCGTATTGGGACTAGCCTGCAAGTGAGATATCTATGGCGAGGGGGGGACTCCGCTCAGTTAAAATGTTCAATTTCATATGTATGTCAGCTATTGTGTTTTTTGATTGGTCGTTAAATAAAACCATCTGATTATTATTTTGTATGATTTACTTACTGCCGGATTACACGCGGTAGAAATCTATCGTCAAGTTTTGGGTAGAAATCTACCAAATCTATTAGATGAGGTATTTTTATACCATTGTCTTTTATATAAGCTACACAAGGAATGTATTAGTGTATGTGAGCACAGCATCAGTCGAATTTAAACCCTCAAACTGTTAGAATCTACTATTTCACTATTTACTATGTACTTTTAGATTATGATGACCTGTTGACGGTCAGTAATCAAATGGCGCGCCCGAACTTTAAATTTTTTTCGAAACCGACACAAACAGTGACTCTTGTTTGTGTGCGTAAAAAACTGCGTTGCACCAGCATTTCGAGGGGTAGATCTTCTGCCTCACCTCCAACCCACCGATACCTATGTCTGCGGTAGAATTCTTCCCAAAAAACACCGCGTGTAATCCGGCACACACATTGTAAGTTTTACAATGTAATCAAAATAAACTATGGCGGACCGGATGGGTGGTTCTCGCGAACCGGAGTTTGAAGATTCCTGGGTTATAAGAGAGTAAGCGGCAGCTTTCTCGCATAAGATTACGGTCGGTATAATGAAGAAGAAATTCCAGCAGAGTGCGTAATTGAGCTAGCAAAGAAGAGCTGAGCTGAAATGCCGTAACAATGATAAAGCAGCTAGCTATGCTCAAACAAAAACTAGGACTTTGCTACAGCTGTCACTAAACTAAATCTTTAAGATGTAAGGTATTGAAACATCGTAAATTACAAATGTAGCGGCAGCTTTAGCTAAGACCACAGAGAAAAGAAACAGAGAATTTAGTATAAATTTTTGGCACCATTGCAAAGAATACCTCCTCGATAATAATATGTCATTTAGAAAAAAGCCTAACTAAATGCATTTTTATATCACACAGAGTTTTTTTTTAAGGAATACAATTAATGAGATGGCATCCTTTGCAGACTGCAAAAGTGATCAAATCAGAATCTAAGTTGAGAACTTGTATGCTTTTTGCTAAGACGCACGCTTTGCTTTTAAAGTTTTTGAAAAATATTCAAATATTCTGTCGTCGTAAATAAAAAGACCCAAGTGCCAAAATAATTTTGTGAATGACAAAAAAAATTTCATATTGATAGCCCATTTTCTTACGATATTTCTAAATTGGTTGACACATCTCCAATACATACCTGCCTATGGCAGGCAAAAAATCTTACATGATGGTTACTAAATAAATAATAAATATTGGAAAAACTGGGACTTGAAAGAGATAGCACCTGCAGATTCTGCGAGGGGGACGAAGAAACCCCAATGCATATTCTCTCCGATTGTGAGGCACTTCTTCGTAGGAGAAGGAAACATCTGGGGGCTTACTGCTTCTCTCCAAGTCAGATACAATCTCTTAACCCACTCCGGATACCAAAATTCCTAAGAGAAATAGGCCTGGAGGAGGTGCTGTAGAATGGGAAGTTAACCTAGCTATTGCACCAAAGAAAAGGGGGTACAATAGATCTTAAGGTCGCAGTACAGGAACACGCTAAAAAATCTAATCTAATCTAATCTACTAATTAAAAAAGTTATAACTGTCAAAACACCGCTAATGGATTTTCTAGTTAATTTCCTTTAACCTTTATGTCAACGGCAACATACCTGTTTTGCGTTTTCAAAACGCTGTAGCTCTGAACTGGTTAATCGGATCGATTCGTAATGTCCTAGCCAAAACTGTTTTACGCAATAGTTCCAAGTTTGATTAGGACTGGATCATGCGTTTGGAAGATAAAGCCCATTTACAAAGTTGCACCCTTACGGCAACAGCATACATACCTGGGTATGTATAGTAAAACGAAATGAAAATATATGAAAAAAATACTTATGGTATAAAAATTATTATAAATTATAAAATATTTATGAACAAAATATTAAAAAAACTACGAAAAAATTTAAAATTATTGAAATTCAAATACATCTATCGCATTGCGGCAAGTCTTTGGAATGCTCTGCGTACACTGGTTTGTTGCATAATGTGCATGCTTTACGAGTAGGGCGTCGTTTCGAGCACATGTAGCAATTCCCCTTTACTTTTAGGCGGCCCGTACTATCACGTTCCTCCGCTTCATGTGCTCCAGCATCCACAACTCCGATGGGCCCACCTTTCATGGCTTCGATGGCGTTGCGCGTTGAAAAAACTCTGAATATTCTGCTGTTATTCAACTCCCTTGTTTTTCTTGGGCACGTACGAGCACATCGTAACGTTATTATAGAACCCAAACATTGATGATTCAGCCTCACGTCGTTTGGGGTTGGCAAATTCTGCTGGCACGAATGTACGCCTTTTGTTGCAAGTACCCCATATAGATAAATTGTTGTCTATCATCAAAGATTTTGCCAAGTTGTAGCTAGTGAAAAAGTTGTCACATACAATATTGCTTCGACTTCCACCAAAAAGGTTGTCACATAAATCCTTTACTACTCTTTCGCCAACATTTCTTTCACGTTCGCCAGACGGTGCCATTCCTGTATAGATTTGTCCGTGCATTGAAAAATTAAATTCAATTTAGTTATTTAGATTTTCAACAATATTGATTGTACCTGGAATGGATAGGACGAAATGGAGTCGCACACCCACCACACTTTTATCCCATATTTGGCAGGTTTTGATGGTATCTATTGCGTGAAGCCAGTTCCACCAATATAAGCATACAATTGTTCATCTACGGTGACGTTGGCTCCTGCCATGTAATATCTACGAAGACAGCTGTTTAGCATCAAAAAAACGTCCGATATTGCTGCTGCTTTCTCAGTTTGTTTGCCTTGCTGGCGTGCGTTTCCATTATCAAAACGTATGAAGCGGCTTATTTCCCAAAATCGTTGTACACTCATTGCAGCACGATATAATGGACGTGATGTAGTTTTCCACAAATCTTTCGTATGCACATAACCAGAATGTGTAACGCCACTTAAAGTAAGCCCAAATATGCATCAAATTCACTTTTTGTTATGGGAATCCATGATCTCGGTTCTCTTGTTGGATGTTTTGCATTGTCATTATCATAGCATTGCCTTGCCTTTCGATTTGATTTCCGGATAATTATGTCGCATATTTCGTCTGACATTATCAATTGGAACGTTTCTGTAATGGTTAAACCTTGCGTTGCCCGTACTGGTCCAGAGTGTGCACTTCTTAGAATGTTGTGCGTACGGAATCGTACAGGTTGTGGTTGTATCGAAGACCAAAAATTACCATCTCTGGCAGTAAAACATTCGCCAGTTTCAATTGGTGCATCTTCAAGTTCTTCATCAGAATCACTATCGTCCTCTGGGTCATATTCTGGTAACGTGGGTTCTCCAACGTCTGAGTCATCACCACCTATATCACCTACACATTCACCTAAAGCCTCGTCACCAACTATTGAATCGTGGTCACTTATTTTTTCTTGGCTCTCTTCAAGCGTTGGACGAAAAAATGCTTGTTGTTCTTTGTACGAAAGTGCGCTTAGTTGTCGTGGAGTAAGCCATTCACCATCTGCCATTTCACTTTTATTATTTTTTTTTTATTTCCACAAAATAAACAGAAAAGTCTTTTCACTTCGAATCACAAATGTAAACTAAATTTGCTGACGAAACTACAAAGAATGAAATTTCTGCATCAGTACATGTTTCTACCTATATATATATACATGTTTCTACCTATATACATATACGTGTGTCTACCTATACAACCACTTTTTTCAACAAACAATGACTAATACAATACAATGACTAATACAGAAATTCCAACAAACGAGTTAGATATTAGCATTTTTATGCTAACGGCATGCCATTCCCCATACAAAACGTAGGTACATACCCAGGTATGTTGCTGTTGACGTGCGTAAAGCAGTTCTGCTGTTGACATAAAGGTTAAAAAAAAAGTGAAAACCCTTGGCACAGAGTTCGCTGAACATTTTAAGGGTCAAATTCGATCAAGATGAAGTGGGGCGCGCAGTTAACAAATTTATACCATCCAATGAATTTACTTTAACAAAAAACAACTAAAACATAATATTTGAATATTTTTCTCTGCATAACCATTTCCTGTTCTTCGAATTTACTATTCTATATATATACTAGCTGACCCGGCGAATTTCGTACCGCCTGAGAATCAATAAATGTTGTGTTAACTTATTAGCTGAATTAAATTCAGTTTTTTAAAATAAAAAATGAATACTCATAATGAATCAAGTTCAATAAATGTACAAAAATCAAAATGAAATGTATTTTAATTACATTGAAATGAATGTATTTCACGTGGCAGCACGGCATTTGCTTTATTGGAGCGGATCGAAATGATTCGCGTAGAATTATTGCACTACTTTCTGTTAACTATTTGCTGGATGGGTTGCACCCGGGTCGGTTCCCTTCATTGAAGCACCTTGTGATATACGACATTTTTCGTTTTGTTATCAGGTGCGAGAACGACCAAAACGGATGGTTTGCCGACACGTTAACATGCTACTGTACAATTGACCGTGAGAGTAATATTCATTTTCTAGATTCAGGCCACAAACACTCAAGGCCTTGTAATTTGTTGATCGGAAATTGAATTCATTTAATCTCGAATGGCATATCGGTTGGTATCATCGGAATTCTCGGAATGAGAACTTCCTCACCTTTCCTTTGAGTCGAAGATTATCACGTTGTTGATCTGTATGATAAGCTCGACGATTTCTCATTGCCATCTGAGCCGCTTGGCGTACTGCTTCTCTTCCTTTTTGTGTTTGGGAAGCACGAAGTGGGCCATACTAACACGGCGCTTTCTTGTTCATCTGCAGTGGATTGATTCGCAATATTCCGAAATCTAATTGGATTACGGTTTCCTTGTAAAAGATTAGATTTCCTGACTCGCAGCATTGTAAATAACACTGGAAAAATAATCCCACAATTCAAAATTACATAATGAAACAATTATCGATGCGCGCACAGTTACAAATGCGATAACCTCACAAAGTGAATATCTTCGAAGGCAACTTACCGTTTAAAAATCTCGATAGAAAATGGAATTCCACAGACTTACGACCAAATCCGCTTGGAAAATCAAACGCACAGTCCAAATTATCGATTGGATTGATTGTCGATGCGCACCCAATTACAAACGACATAACCTTTCACAATGTGCAATTCATAAAACTGAACCCACCTCTTTAGAATCAATTTTCGCTGATGAATTTCAGAAAAAATCGTTTGGAGAAAATTAATTGAATCGAACTCAATTATAATAACCGTCGAAAACTGAATGAAAATTGGTGAAAACTCGAAAAAAAATGTTGATAAATCGCGGCCCGTCTTTACAGCTAGCTCAATGGCAATGGAAACTGATGAGTGACCTTCCTTTTTTGCATAATTATGTCAATTTTGTTTCTGCCCCTATGTTTAAATACAAGGGATGTGTGGTTTTTCTCAGTAAAACATTTAAATTCAAGCTGTCATCTTTTTAGCTATCTATCACTTTTTTAGAATTCATAACGTTAGTGCAACAGAGATAAATATGAATTTAGCTTTAAGAAGCAATTCCAAAACTTATGTAAATAATAAAAATGGCTATTCATACAGGAACTAACACTTAAAATATTTGAAATATACGTAATAAAAAATTTTCTTCTACTTACACAAACACACGTGATTATGGAAAATGCTTGTTATACATGCACCAATTCTTGAAAAGTGTTGGGAAAATCATATTGACGCCTAAAAGTATAAGGACACTCGTGGTTTTTGTTTAAACAAATTGACTTAAAAAAAAACTCCGATTGCTTTCTTTGTTTCATTCTTTCTTTAGTCAAAAATCCATAAGACTATTTATGCTGTCCTTTGCTACAATTATCTTATAGGAAGTGCGTTGTAAAATAAAAGATTTGTGGTTTATAGGTTACTTGATTCTTTCTAATGAAAAGTTTTAATTTTCTCCCCTTTCTCTTTTGTGATTTTCTTCCTTTTCCAATGCGCGAGGAAACCTCTCGAGGCCGAGACAAACATTAAACAAAATTCATCCAAATCAGTCAATCCGTTCTCGAGATATCATCAAAAAAGCCATTCCATACAAAATGTACGAGAAAATGAATTTTTTTCATCAATTTTTTTTTTTCGTGAATTTTTCCTATGTATTAATAGTTATTCTGCCATTCGGGGCGGAGACAAATCCAACAAACCAAAGATCATAAAGATCGGTCGAGCCGTTCTTGAGTTATAAATGGTGTAACTAACACGACTTCGTTTTATATATAAAGACATATCTATATATATATTCTTTCTGTCCGTCCTATGTTGTCCGGAAAGAAAATTCGTTGATATGTTGTAGAGAATTACTTGAAATGTGGAGAAATTTTGTTTCTGGCGAGATTGGGGGTCGGAGGGGTTACAAAAGGGGGCTCGAAAGCTTATTCCGGAAAACCTCATTTATAATCTGAAATATACATCGGACATGATTCTGACTTGAGGCCGGACATTGTGACGTACACGACAAAGTTCCATCTCCCACCGCTTTGGCGCTGGAGGCAATACAAATTTACGAAGTTTTTATATAGAGATCACACACGATTACAATGTTCATCAAAGTTGTGGAGGTTTTCATGGGGATGATTTCTGTCGAAGACCATATAGTTCTTTCTCTCACCGCTTTGGCGCTGGAGTTAATAAAACTTTTGATCTTTTTATATAGAGGTCACACGCAATTACAATGTTCAGCAAAGTTGTGGAACTATTCACGGGGACTATTTCTTTCGAAGACCATATAGTTCTATCTGTCACCGCTTTGGCGCTGGAGTCAACAAAATTTTGGAACTTCGTATTTAGAGGTCACACGCGATTACGATGTTTGGCAAAAATATGGAGGTTTTCATGGAAATTATTTTATTTTTCTTTTTTTTAACACTTCAAAAATGCTTATTACAAGCAAGGCAAGATATTATTCATAACACATCGAATAAACGATGAATCGAATGTATATGCCATCAAAGTCATAAACGAGCACAAAGGCAAGCAAAACCCCAAACAGTCCCCACCCAACACTAGCAACATGAGCAAACCGAACTAGGTCCCATGGCAAGACTTCATAAAAGTTCCTCACAAAAGATCCAATGCAGCGCACTCATGCCACCCATGCCAGACGAAAGCCGTGCAGATTCCTATGCATCCCAACACCCATCCATGTCGTTGATGTTATCATGTCATCATCAGTGTCGGGAGGGTGGAGTAAGCTAGAGGAATATTAGCGCGGAAGAGAGGTAAATTAGTGGAAACGAGAAAAAAGAAAAAAAAATACCGTCAACGACCGCCACCATCAACCACCACCAGACCCAACCACCGACAAAAAATACAATAATATGTACATATGTATATGTTAAAAAGTAAATAATCGAGTTAATCTCAGGGAAAACAGTACAATATATATGGTCAACAATTGATACCAGCCCAATTAAGCGATCGACGATGCAACAGATTCTGTGAATAACAGGCCTTTCAGTTTCTGCTTGCTCAGCGAAAAGTCAAAATGTTCAGAATTAATGTTAATACTCCGTAGCATTCTTGCGATCGGTTCGAGCTTACCATAATCGACTACGAACTTATTACATTTCCTCGTAAAAGTTATTAATTGACACTTTTTAATATTAAGTGCCAAGTCATTATTTATACACCAGGAGGACAATTCGCAAGGATCAGCTTGTAGCAAATGACAGTCCTGCAAAGAAAATATTACTTTAGAAATTTTCATATCGTCAGCATAGATTGTAATATCAGAATTTCTGATAATGGACGAAACCATTAAAATCATTAATGGCGATAATAAATAAAATTGGACCAAGATGACTCCCTTGAGGGACTCCAGAGTGGGCAATAAAAGGATCAGACTCAATAGCACGGAAAAGAAGCCGATTGCGTCTACCAGAAAGGTAGGAATTAATCCACTTTATAAAAAGGGTAGGAAAACCAAGATGTCGTAACTTCAGTAAAATAATACTGTAAGACAATTTGTCGAAAGCTTGACTAAAATCGGTAGCAATTACATCTATTTGTTTGCCTTGTTCGAGTTGATGGCAGTAGAGACAAATTCAGTCAAATTAGTAGTTGTTGATTTAGCTTTAAGGAAGCCATGCTGTTTCGGGGATATGAATGGTTTGCAATGTAAGTAAAAGGAGTTATACACAATACTTTCAAAAAGCTTAGGCGTGCAAGATAACTTCGCTATAGCCCTATAATTGCTAATATCTGCCCTAGAACCCTTTTTCTCAACAGGGATGATAAATGAATCTTTCCAAGCATTTGCAAGGATTTTCGAAAAAGGGAAGTTAGCGGTGCAGATAAGCTATGGCAGCATTTCTTTAACACTATTGTAAACCATCAGGTCCCGAGGAAAAATCATCCTTTAGCAGTAAGATTAGATCAATCACCATTTCCTCGCCAATAATAATTGAATCAAGTGTGGATTTCGGATAATTATCCATATATCTAAAGTAGTCCTCGTCAGGTATGAAATTACTGCCAATAACTATTTGGCTAAAAAAATAGAGCGAAAAGGTTGGTAATAGTTCTGGCATTGTTTGAGGAGCTATCCACATATTTCATAGTGGAAGGATATTCATCCGTTTTACGTTTACTATTAATAAATTTCCAGAATTGTTTCGGGTCAATAAGTAGATTATCGTACATCCTAGACAAATATGAGTTATATTCAAATTCCAGTAGGCTATGGAACTCATTCAGCAACGATAAGTACCCGCTATGATCCGAAGCATTACCAGAATTCAAAATATTTCCGCCATGCTTTGTTCCGCTGATTTCGCAAACCCTTGAGCCTGGTGGTATACTAAGGGGGAGACGAAGTTAGATTCTTTTGAGAGCATTACGGAACCGATAAGACGAAACATTCAAATATCGTCGAGTAAAAATTTGTGATACATACATTGATGTCTGAGTCATTGATAATTCCATCGGAGTTCGTGTCATCTAGCAACAAATTAAGTAAATTGAAGTCTGCCTTGCGAAAGTTAAATTTGCAAACAATGTCAAGGCAAACTTCATCACTAGCCATATCATAGGCAAGTAACAAGTTCAAAGGTGAATGGTAAGGATCAATTTTAGAAAAATTTAACTCAGCCTGTTTGACCAAGCAGTTGACAGAATTGGAGCAAACTACCAAGTCCAATAACCTATTCCGACCATTCTTAACGCTATTTATCTGTTGAAGATCGCATGCTGTAAAGCTATCAACAATCAGTGTTTCTTGTGGAGGTTTTTATGGCGATTATTTCCGTCGAAGACCTAATAGTACTATCTCCCACCATTTCGGCGCTGTATTCAATATCAATTTTTGAACTTAGACGAAACGTCACATTACAAAATATCTTATTATATGGACGTCCTAGACGACTACAATATTCGGCAATATTGTGGAAGTTATAATAAGTAATA
Source organism: Xylophagus ater (assembly GCA_963422695.1). NCBI lineage: Eukaryota > Metazoa > Arthropoda > Insecta > Diptera > Xylophagidae > Xylophagus > Xylophagus ater. Next base: position 12,705,888 of record OY730482.1, on the reverse strand, counting down.
TTTCCGTCGAAGACCAAATAGTTCTATCTGCCACCGTATTGGCGCTGTAGTCGATACAAGTTTTTTAACTTTTTATATGGAAAAAATCATGAAACGCTAGCTCTGTAACGCAGCGTGTCGCATTAGTGTAAGCTGACTAACAATCGCATCGTTTTTGTGCATAAGGCTGGCACATACGAATATTGCATAGCGGAAAGCGGTCAGCGCATCTTACATACATTAACGGGCATTGCTTCTTACTACGGCTACAATGACTCCGGTAAGAAACGTTTGCGAGTCGACAATTCTGCTCAATCACAACACGCTGACAATGCTTCCACGAAACGCCTATGACTATTGCAGAACGGACGCGGGCACGTAGGGCTAGGCAACAACAAGCGGAACAAAAGCAACTCGCTGACAAGGCTTCGACGAGTACGGCTATGACTGGTGCAGAGCGGACGCGGGCATGTAGGGCTAGGCAACTTGCTCAACGAGCGGAACAAAAGCAACTCGATGACAAGGCTTGGACGAGTACGGCTATGACTGGTGCAGAACAGACGCGAGCATGTAGGGCTAGGCAACTTGCTCAACAAGCGGAACAAAGGCAACTCGCTGACAAGGCTTCGACGAGTACGGATATGATTGGTATAGAGGGGACGGTGGTATATAGAGCTAGGCAACTTGCACAACAAGCGGAACAAAACCAACTCGCTGAAAAGGCTTCGACGGGTACGGCTATGACTGGTGCAGAACGGACGCGGGCATGTAGGGCTAGGCAACTTGCACAACATGCGGAAGAAATGCAACTCGCTGACAATGCTTGAACGAGTACGGCTATGACTGGTGCAGAACGGACGCGGGCATGTAGGGCTAGGCAACTTGCACAACAAGCGGAAGAAATGCAACTCGCTGACAATGCTTCGACGAGTACGGATACGACTGGTGCAGAACGGACGCGGACATATAGAGCTAGGCAATTTGCTCAACAAACGAAACAAAAGCAACTCGTTGACAAGGCTTCGACGAGTAGGTCCTCGACAGGTACGGCTATGACTGCTACATAGCGGACGCGGGCATGTAGGGCTAGGCAACTTGCACAACAAGCGGAAGAAATGCAACTCGCTGACAATGCTTCGACGAGTACGGATACGACTGGTGCAGAACGGACGCGGACATATAGAGCTAGGCAATTTGCTCAACAAACGAAACAAAAGCAACTCGTTGACAAGGCTTCGACGAGTAGGTCCTCGACAGGTACGGCTATGACTGCTACATAGCGGACGCGGGCAAGTAGGGCTAGGCAACTTGCTAAACAAACGGAATAAATGCAACTCGCTGACAAACCATAATAAAAAGCTTCTATTTCACTTCTACAGTGTGGTCAAAAGCACACTTCCTTTTTTAGTCTTATTATTACTATTACTAATAATATTGATATTACTATTACTATTACTATGATTATTATTGGAACTCTTTTTCCTCCTATTATTATTATTGGTTTTCTTATTATTGCTGACTTTATTAGTGTGATTATTGGTATGCTTCACATTACCGTCAGTAACCTTAACGCTAACATTATCAGGGATAACGTCAATACAAGTAGGGACGTCAGATACGTTAACAGGCATTTTAATATTAATATTATTACTGCTAATATACCGAGTTAGCTGAGAGGTTAACTTAATCAATTCCGCAAAAGCAGCCGCATTAGATGAAACTAATGATGTACATGACTGTATTTCGCCACGCAAAATATCTAATCTATCGGCAATATGTCTTTCGTGAAATTGGGGCGAGTCGCAAGTAATAGGTAACGAATTAGTGCTGCATATAAACTCCGAGACATCATTCTGAAGGGTGCTAAGTTTGGATTCAAACTGTGTCGTTTTCTTATAAGTTTTGAAATATCATGCTGCATCATCGAGCAAGCCGAAGAGAGTTTATCGAAGTTATCAGCAAAATTACGCATGTCATCGAGAGTTTCTCCAATATTAGATAATTTCTCGTCAATTGCTTTGACTTTGTTTGCAATGAAGGACGAGTCCACCCTTAGAGAGTCGTGGACCGCTTTCACTAAGTCAATATTTGCTGAAGTGAGTTTTAAAAATTTCAGAATATGACAGGGTTTTATGTCACAGCATTCCGAACAAGTAAAGCAGTTACTCTCTTTAGGCAACCTGATACACGATCGATGAAATCAGCGCTCGCACACACTATCACAAGCGATCGATGCATGAACACCCGTTGGACCACAGCAAAGAGGGCATTGAATTGTTGCCGTAATTAAATTAAACAAACCAAACACAAACGAAGGCAAAAATTAAAAACAAACAAGACGTGTGTAAGAGGCCCTTAGTATAAATAAAATCTATGGTAACACCAACAAATGAAACAAAAAAACTTTTGTATTCTTTTTTTTTTTTGAAAAAAGAAGGAAAATTTTTCCTTTCGAAAAACAATAACAATAACAAATGTAACATTGGGGTTTACATATAATTACAGTGTGACCCAAAAGTTACACTGCGAAAAGGGTTTTTACGAAGAAAGCAAATCCCCAGATGATCTTTTCAGCATATCTTCTTCCTTGCGAGGAGAAGATATGAGATGGTGCAGCAAATGTGAGCAACTGAATGGCTGCACGCCTAGCTGAGTTGCACTGACTAGCTCGCCGGAGGTGTGGGTCGTTGCTCACCATCATCTATCAAATGAATGCAAATGAATGTTAATGTCGTTTAGACTTTATCGTGATAGCATAAGCTATCAGGCAAGGAAATTCGGTTTCGCGAGAAAAAAACCGAATAGGTGGAGTGTTCGTTAGATTTTGGTCCCCGAAACTTGACTAACCTTTCACGAAAGCCTTGCGAGGCATGTCGGGGCCAATTGGCTAAGGTGTTATGCCAATTGGCCTTAATTGGAGCACGTCCCACCCTATTAGACCAACAGCAGAATGCTGGTCCCCATGACCATAACCGCCCCTGTAAATGGTTATGGTCCCTTATTTTTTCATGCCGCCTGGGCGCACACCTCACTCCATCTCTCTCTCATCCTCTCCACACGATTCCTATCTACCGTTCGACATTTTCACCTGTAAATATGTGTTAAATAAAAAAAATTAGACCAAAATATATATAGATTTGTTATGTTTTATTTTGTTTTATTTCTCCTTTTTTTCAAAAAAAAATGCATTCTAACCAATTGTTTAGGCTTTACATGATTCTTGGAGGAAGCCTACACAAAAAAAAATCAAAGTCATATCAAATCAACCGGAATTTATATATTTGATTTCCAGAGGGTTAAAAAACAAAATGTAATATAATGCATTGGTTCGTAATTCTAAAAGTACAATTTTCGTTCAATGACAAAAAAAAACCCAAAAGAAAAATTAGTAAATTTACAAAAAAAAATTGACAAAATTTGCTTTTTCTCAGATTAAAGATGCTCCATATGTATTCATAAGATTTTTATTATCTCATTATTTCCCAGAAACGTCATCCAAAGTCAATAGGAGTAGAGTTATTGGTTGATAAACCATTCCATGTGGTCTCATCATAATTTCGTATATATCGGTTGGTGTGTCCAGTTCGGTGATAATGAAATCGATGACGATGATGGTATTGAGGTTTAGCACAGTTATTCAATTTAATTTATACGTCCTGATATAGATGTTGTTTTGTGGTTTTCTAATTATGATACTGTTGAATTTTGTTGAGGATGTTATGATCAATGATTTTTGTTTTTGGACCATCAAATTTCTTGTGGATGATGGTGCTGTTGTGCTGCTATGATGCCCCTCCGTCACTGTATAGAGCGATTGATTGTAACGGTTTCGGCCATAAACGACACTTAAGCATGCGTTTTTTATCATTGAACGTGCCCTTAAGAAATTAGAGATATTTATTTTAGGTAATAATAAATGGTAATGCCTGTGGAAGTTCGAGAATGAATGATTAAAATAAAAGCCCCAGGTTTTGTTTCCAAGGTTGAAATAAAATTTTTGCCGAGAAACTTATTACATTGATAAATTCAATATCTCTTATTCCATTGTTCTTTACCAAACAGTGCTACCATCTGTTTTCGACCACTATTTATTTGTGAGTTTCCTAAGGAGATTTGAAATTCGGAAAATATAAGGTTGTGGAAGTCGATAAAAACAATCTTTTGGTATTTGTGCGCTGCTTTAAGTCCGTGAAGGAAAATTAAATAACGTAAGCGTGAGGCGCCGTTACACAAAAACAAATTACGGTACCTTTTATATTATAATTATTTTTTTTTTAACATGCCGGAAACACAAAATAATGAATTAAAAATATTAAATTTTAAATGTTAAAATTAAATTGCACAGTACGAACTAGTTTTAAAAAAATTTGACAATTATTAGACACCGAATTTAAAGTTATTAATTATGTTGAAACACAAAAAGAACAGAAAAATAAAATCAAACACACGTCTACACCAAACGAAAACCAAACCTTCCTTTATATTGATTATTATTTCTGTCGCAGAACATATAGTTCTATCTCCCACCGCTTTGGCGCTGGAGTCAATAAAAACTTTTAACTTTTTATATAGAGGCCACACACTATTACAGTGTTCGGCAAAATTGTCGAGGTTATCATGGGGATTATATCTCTCGCAGACCAGATAGTTCTATCAGTCACCGCTTTGGCGCTGGAGTCAATAAAATCTTTGGATCGTTTTATATAGGGGTAACCGCGATCTAAATGCTCAGCCAAGTTGTGGAAGTTTACCTTTGGCACTATTTCTGCCGAAGACCATATAGTTCTATCTCTCACCACCTTGGCGCTGGAGTCAATAGAAACTCTTGAAGATTTCACACGAGATTACAATGTTTAGCTAAGTTGTGGAGGTTTTCATGGGGATTTTTTCTGTCGAAGATAAAATAGTTCTATCTCGCACCACTTTGGCGCTGCGGTTGTCGAGGTATTTGCCTTTACGTAATATATGTTTGACGGGAGCGATTTTACCAAACGGGGAAATGGGATCAATTTAATGTCTCCACTGGAGGTGTTGTGTCGTGAATAATGTGCTTTCTGAATAGATCGACCTAAGATATGAAATATATCTCCAGTGGTGTTACGTGAACAGGGTAAAAGATCAATAATGTTGCGAATTGAGATACTACGCTCGAATAAATTTAGTTATTGTAATTTCCAGTGATTTGTAAACTGAAATGTCTAGGAGGCCCTCGTAGGACGCGTAACCTCGTAGTTATATATATAAAAGGCTAATCCTTCTTTCCTTCCTCCTTTCTTTCTTTCTGTCCGTCCTATATTCTTCAACAAAGAAAAATCGTTGAGCAAAAAAAAACGCTTGACTTGTTTTTTTTTTTTTTTTAAATTGCTTATTTCAAGCGTTAGAGTTATATAAGAGTTTCTTTAAATTGATTTTACTAAAGCAGAAATCGAAACTAAAAGCATTTATATTAACTGCACGTAGCATTCGAGAAATTGGTTCGTTTTTCCCGTAATCCGTTCTGTGGTACATAATTTGAAATAAGTCAACTGATCTTAAGGAACGTACATTTATATTTAGCGGCATCCTTTCTAATAGTATAGGAGCATCAATAGCGCCATTGAAAATTTGATGGACGAAAACCGTATCAGCCAACTGACGACGCTTTTCTAAGTATTGCAGGTCAATCATTTTTAACCTATCACAGTACGGGGGTAGTTGGAAAGGGTCATTCCAAGGAAGATCTTTTAATGCAAAACGTATGAATCTACGTTGTACAGACTCCAATCCATTAATTAGACTTTTATGATAGGGAGACCATACTTGACTGGCATATTCCAAAATAGGTCTAACCAAGGTAATCAAGAGTGCTTCAGTTAAATGAGGGTCCGAGAACTCCTTAAACCATCTTTTAATAAAGCCTAATGTAGAGTTAGCTCTATGAACGAGTGAGTTAATATGTAGCTTGAAGTTAAGTTCACTGTCACAAATCACTCGCAAATTTTTAATGCTAGTCAATATTATATACACATAGACAATTTTCACGTTTTCTGGAGAATGTGATAACCTCACATTTGTCGTTGTTGAGCGCCAAATTATTTTTACAACACCAGATTACAAAAATTTCTAATTCGCTCTGGAGATACAGAGGATCATTTAAGTTACTTATTTCTTTATAAATCGTCATATCATCCACAAAGTTTGAAATTTTGGAGTACTTAATTACGGAGGACACATCATTAATTGTAAGAACGAACAAAATTGGTCCCAAATGGCTGCCTTGAGGGACGCCAGATGTTGCAGTATAAAGCTCAGATTTGGAAGAACGGAAAAGTACTTGATAACTCCTTCGCTGGAGATAGGATTGAATCCAATCGATAAAAAAACCCGAGAAACCAAGGGCACTAAACTTAAACAAAATCACTTGATGAGCACGTCGAAAAAGAGACAAGTTCAACTAAGCTAGTGATCGTAGACCTACCCTTCAAAAGCCGTGTTGATTCCTGGAAATAAATGGTTTACAACCAAAGCACACAAACTGCTGAATGATGCATTCAAACAGTTTTGGAATGCAAGATAATTTAGCAATTGGTCTGTAATTTCCGATATCACCTCTACTGCCTTTCTTGTGGGTCGGAATAATAGACTTTCCAAAGCTTAGGAAATATTCCCGTCTCAAGAGATTTCTGGAAAAGAGCTGAAATAGGACGTGCAAGGATGTTACTGCAGTTTTTCAAGATGATGGCAGGAATACCGTCAGGGCCAGGTGATTAATCTTCGTCTAAACTGTTAATATTATCAGCTAAGGGTACGTCAATATCAATATTAGTGAGGGAAGTCTTGGGGTACTCATTAAAATGCTCAAAGTATTTCGTATCCGGTTCAAGAAGGAATTACTTGAAACGTAGAGAAATTTTCCGGGGAGATTAGGCGTCAGAGGGGCTACAAAAGGAGGGCTCGAAAGCTGATTTCGGAAAACCTCATTTGTAATCTGAAATATACATCGGATATGATTCTGACCTGAGACAATCCTAATAAGATTTTTATGCTGGACATTCTAACGTACACGGCAGAGTTCCTTCTCCCACTGCTTCGGCGCTGGAGGCAATAAAAATTTATGAACTTTTTATATAGAGGTCAGATGCGATTACAATGTGCAGCAAAGTTGTGGAGGTTTTCAGTTCTTAAGCTAAATTTCATTCATATTCTTCTAGTCTCAGCAACACACTTTACTATCAAAACATTTTTAAAACAAAGGGATATACCACCCTAATGACAGAGCGCACGCGCGTGCAGCGATACTAATTAAATCTTCTATTAAACATGGAATAATAGATGAATTGAAAGAAAGATATAGACAACCTGCATGCATCAAAATTAAATGTGTTGGCAGTGAAATATCTGTTTGTGCTATATACATTCCTCCTAGATTTTCGGTCAAATGCCAGGAATACCAAATTTTTTTTAGCCAATTGGGACCGAGATTTATTGTTGGTGGAGACTTTAACCCTATACATCCTTGGTGGGTGTCCAGTCTCACCAACCCAAAGGGAAGACAACTCTACAATTGCATCTCAAACAATAAATATTCAATTTTATCAATAAGTAGACCAACATACTGGCCAACTGGCCCTAGAAAAATACCTGACTTGTTGGACTTTGTAATATACTCTTTTATTCCTAGCCAATTTCTTCATATTACACACAGCGATGAACTGAGTTCTGACCACACACCCATTCTGGTTAGCTTCAATACATACTTACATACAATTTCTCAAAAATACAAAATCACTAACTCAAGGACTGATTTTAAATTATTTGGTTTATGGATTGGAAGAAATGTAAACCTAAGCGTGTCCATAAAACTGCAGATGAAGTGGACAATGTGGCTGAATTATTCAGCGCTCTAATACATGAAGCTGGGATTCTTTCTACACCAGAGAGCCAGAGAGCCATAGCAATAAAAAAAAGGAAGTGTGCTTTTGACCACACTGTAGAAGTGAAATAAAAGCTTTTCATTATGGTTTGTCAGCGAGTTGCATTTGTTCCGTTTGTGTAGTAAGTTGCGCAGCCCTACTTGCCCGCATCCCTTCTGCACCAGTCATAGCCGCACTTGTCGAAGCCTTGTCAGCGAGTTGCATTTGTTCCGCTTGTTGAACAAGTTGCCTAGCCCTAAATGCCCGCGTCCGCTCTGTAGCAGTCATAGCCGTACCTGTCGAGGACCTACTCGTCGAAGCCTTGTCAACGAGTTGCTTTTGTTTCGTTTGTTGAGCAAATTGCCTAGCTCTACATGCCCGCGTCCGTTCTGCACCAGTCATAGCCCTACCCGTCGTGGCCTTGTCAGCGAGTTGGTTTTGTTCCGCTTGTTGTGCAAGTTGCCTAGCCCTACATGCCCGCGTCCGTTCTGCACCAGTCATAGCCGTACTCGTCGAAGCATTGTCAGCGAGTTGCATTTCTTCCGCTTGTTTAGCAAGTTGCCTAGCCCTACATTCCCGCATCCGTTCTGCACCAGTCATAGGCGTACTCGTCGAAGCCTTATCAGCGAGTTGCCTTTGTTCCGCTTGTTGAGCAAGTTGCTTAGCCCTACATGCCCACGTCCGTTTTGCACCAGTCATAGCCGTACTCGTCGAAGCCTTGTCATCGAGTTGTTTTTGTTCCGCTTGTTGAGCAAGTTGCCTAGCCCTACATGCCCACGTCCGTTCTGCACAAGTCATAGCCGTACTTGTCGAAGCATTGTCAGCGAGTTGCATTTCTTCCGCTTGTTTAGCAAGTTGCCTAGCCCTACATTCCCGCATCCGTTCTGCACCAGTCATAGGCGTACTCGTCGAAGCCTTATCAGCGAGTTGCCTTTGTTCCGCTTGTTGAGCAAGTTGCTTAGCCCTACATGCCCACGTCCGTTTTGCACCAGTCATAGCCGTACTCGTCGAAGCCTTGTCATCGAGTTGTTTTTGTTCCGCTTGTTGAGCAAGTTGCCTAGCCCTACATGCCCACGTCCGTTCTGCACAAGTCATAGCCGTACTTGTCGAAGCCTTCTCATCGAGTTGCTTTTGTTCCGCTTGTTGTGCAAGTTGCCTAGCCCTACATGCCCGCGTCCGTTCTGCACCAGTCATAGCCGTACTCGTCGAAGCATTGTCAGCGAGTTGCATTTCTTCCGCTTGTTTAGCAAGTTGCCTAGCCCTACATGCCCGCGTCCGTTCTGCACCAGTCATAGCCGTACTCGTCGAAGCATTGTCAGCGAGTTGCATTTCTTCCGCTTGTTTAGCAAGTTGCCTAGCCCTACATGCCCGCATCCGTTCTGCACCAGTCATAGCCGTACTCGTCGAAGCCTTATCAGCGAGTTGCCTTTGTTCCGCTTGTTGAGCAAGTTGCCTAGCCCTACATGCCCACGTCCGTTTTGCACCAGTCATAGCCGTACTCGTCGAAGCCTTGTCATCGAGTTGCTTTTGTTCCGCTTGTTGAGCAAGTTGCCTAGCCCCAAATGCCCGCGTCCGCTCTGTACCAGTCATAGCCGTACATGTCAAAGACCTACTCGTCGAAGCCTTGTCAACGAGTTGATTTTGTTCCGCTTGTTGAGCAAGTTGCCTAGCCCTACATGCCCGCGTCCGTTCTGCACCAGTCATAGCCGTACTCGTCGAAGCCTTGTCAGCGAGTTGCTTTTGTTCCGCTTGTTGTTCCTTAGCCCTACGTGCCCGCGACCGTTCTGCAATAGTCATAGGCGTTCTCGTGGAAGCATTGTCAGCGTGTTGTGATTGAGCAGAATTGTCGACTCGCAAACGTTTCTTACCGGAGTCATTGTAGCCGTAGTAAGAAGCAATGCCCGTTAATGTATGTAAGATGCGCTGACCGCTTTCCGCTATGCAATATTCGTATGCGCCAGCCTTATGCACAAAAACGACGCAATTGTTAGTCAGCTGATGTGACACGCTGCGTTACAGAGTATGCGTTCCATGATTTTTTCCATACAGCGCCAATACGGTGGCAGATAGAACTAGTTGGTTCTCGACGGAAATATTACTCATTATAACTTCCACAATATTGCCGAATATTGTAATCGTCTAGGACGTCCATATAATAACATATTTTGTAATGTGACGTTTCGTCTAAGTTCAAAAATTGTTATTGGTAAAGTATTTCACTTCAACAATGTAGTAATTACAACTGAAATTGGAGAAATGATAAAAGAATAAGAGAAGGTTAAGAAGAATATGGCAGACTAGTAGACATCCTAATGATAAAAACAAGTTCAATAAAGCAGTTAAAGAGCTTAAAATAGGACTCCTTGAACTAGAAAATAAACAACTCTACAACTTTCCCAAAAATCCAAATGAATCTACTAATGCTGAATTCTACTTACGGTGAGCAACAAGGTATCTAAAGCGCCCAACAAAAAGAAATGCTCCTGTTAAAGATGTGAACGGATCTTGGTGCAAAACTGACAAAACCAAAGCAGAAGCATTTGCGTTGCATCTATAAAAAACCTTCCAACCTTATACACTTAGAAACACTTCAGATGTTGACGAAATTCTTGGGTATCTAGAAAGCCCTTGCCAAATGCACTGGCGTATCAAAAACATCTCCCCTCAGGAAGTAAAAGAAGAAGTGAAAAATTTAAACCGCGTCAAATCCCTGGCTGCGATTAAATTGATAGTACGGTAGTCCAATCTTTGCCAAATAGGGGTATTTTACTACTAACCCTAATATACAACTCTATCCTGAGACTGAATGACTTTCGATCACAATGAAAGTGTGCGCAGATAATAATGGTGCCTAAACCCAGCAAACCAGAGAACGAAGTTACTTCATATAGACCAATCAGTTTGCTGATAACTTTCTCCAAAATATTCGAATGAATATTATTGAGACGATTGACACCAATGTTGGACAAAAATGACATCGTACCTGAGTATCAATTTGGTTCAGGCATAAACATGGCATAACCGAACAAAGCGATCGTATCATTGCCTTTCATAAGGGATACATTGGAAAACAAGAAATACTGTTCCGGAATCTTCTTAGATGTCCAACAAGCGTTTGACTAGGGATGGCATACTGGGTTATTTTTCAAACTTAAAAAATTACTTCCAACACCAATGTATTTACTGTTAAAGTCATACTTAAGTAATAAATATTTCTATGTTAAAATCAACGAAGAAACATCTCAAATCTATGAGACCAGAGCTGGCGTTCGCCAGGGCAGTGTATTAACCCCGATTCTTTACATAATCTTTACGTCAGATATGCCTATTACTGATAAAGTGATTGTTGCAACATACGCTGATGATACAGTGATTTTAGCCTGCAGCGAGAATCCTTCTGACGCATCAAATTTTATCCAAATTGAACTCTCTGAAATAGAAAGATGGTTGAACAAATGGAACATTAAAGTTAGCACTGAAAAATCAATACATGTCACATTCACTCTGCGGCGTGAAAAATGCCCGATCGCCCTATTAAACAACAGCGCGATCCCTCAAAATAACAGTGGTTAATACCTGGGTCTACATATTGACAAGAGGTTGACTTGGAAAACTCACATCAAAGCTAAGCAGCAACAACTCAATATTAAAACAAAACGTCTGTATTGGCTACTTGGCTCCAGATCGCAACTTTCCCTTGAAAAGAGGAATACCATCTATAAAAGTATACTTAAGACGGTGTCGACGTACGGCATACAACTGTGGGGAACCGCAAGTAATTCAAATATAGAGATACTACAAAGATACTAATCGAAAACTTTAAGAAGTATTGTAAACGCTCCCTGGTTTGTATCCAACAAAACTATCAAAGAAGATCTAAGTATTCCCACAGTTAAAGAAGAAATGAATCGATTTAGTGCCAACTACTTAGAAAGACTAAGTAACCACATCAATCCTTTGGAGATTTCCCCATTGAACGGGACAGATGAAACATGTAGACTGAAGAGATACCATATACTAGATTAACCTTTTCGAAAATAAAAATTAAAGATAAAATCTTTAAATACTGTTGTTCTCAGTGGGGTTAAACAACTATGTTATATTGCTTTGTTCTCAAATTTGCTTATTATCCACTTCGGATAGATTGTAAATAAAAAAATAAGCAATGCAAACCATAGCAGTGAAATTACATTTTCTCTATATTGGCCGGACCACTAACTTTCCCGACAATGTCATAAAATATTCATTTCACGCATTCTATCTTTTCAGTTGGCCTACCCAGAATGTACACACCAAATTTTAAGAAAACCCGCCCATTGTTGAGTGAATTATTAAAGTTTTCCTTTTTTATCCCCCACAACCCCCCACCGAGGGGAGACATATTTTATCTTCCCAGTTTCATTAAACTCCGACTATTATTGGCCGAATTACGGAAGTTTATGGATTTCCACTTTTTAAGAAAAGTTTTGCACATTAGTGTTGCCAGATGTGAATTCCGTTGAAAAGTTAATATGTTCTGATTTCGACCTTATTACACAAACTGTGCAAATCTCATCAAGATTAGACATGCAGTTTCGGTTTTACAACTAGTGCAAAAATAGACTATATTTGGACAAAACGTGTTCTTAGACAGTGTTGCCATAATATGGCCCAAAAACTAATCAGTTCTAAGTTAAGGCTAAATACATGAACTGCAGAAATTTTGTAGAAATCGAGGCAACAGTTTAGTATGTACCATGGACACAAAATTTTGTCATTTTTAGACAATAAAAGCATTACCAAATAGTGTTGCCATATATAAATTTCCCCAGAATCGAACACCATCTGGCATTTTATGCAACAATAAAGTGGTGAAAGTTTCATGGAAATCGGCACATCCATTTAAATTTTATTAACTATTTAAAGAAGCGGGCTAATTATTTTTGATGAAACGGATTTTGCCATTCTAGAAAAAAATGTTAGGTTTTCACACGATTATAATACTTTCCTATAAACATTCGTTTATCGGGAAAGTAAAAAAATAAAAAATATATATATTAAATTAATTAATAATTGGAATTTCCGTAAATTTGAAACTATGTATTAAAAAAAGGTCCCATTTTCAAATTGTTTTGATATTTTTTTAATAAATTTTCAAATAATAAAACAATTATATCTTTTTAATTCTGGCAAATCTTTTTATTTTAAGATGGCTAAATGCCTAAAAATTGTTCAGTTTTAATCCGGAAAGTATTAAAATAAATTTCATTGCAGGTTTTTTCTTAGTATTAGGGAAATATTTATACGAATATTTTCTAGGTGCGGACACATTTTTTTTTCATATGTAATTTGGTTGCATTGCAATAAAATAGTACATGCCAAAAGTTTTTTTCCAGACAAAATCTTTTTCTTTTTTTTTTGGATTGGGATTTGTAATAACTATAACCCATTTATTTTCTGTTCATATGGAAATTATCGAAAGGGACAGTCATATTTTTTTTTCTGTCTTTGAATTGACAAGTGCACCCGTCGTAATTTTCAATCCTTATTATAATAACACTAAGATTTTTCGCAAGGAATTTAGTATTTTTTATTTTAGGAAGGTATATAATTGTCTAACATTTTTATGTTTTAAATTCGAAAAATATTCACATACAAGTTAACAATTTTATTAGATTGTATTTATTTATGAATTTATTTAAAGAATATAATTTCAATTTTACAATTGTATTTTTAAAGTTTAATAATTTTATTGCAGAACTTTAGTTCTGCCTTAGTTCGATGCAGTTTTAGGACTGCCTTTTCCATTCCTTTTATAATATGAATTCTTAATATTAATAAGATATCTTATAAAGAATTCCTAAGAAATGTTTAGTCTACAAAATAACTGTACTTTGAGTATGAAAACATTTCTTAGTAAAAGATATTTAATACTTATGATTATGCTTAGTACTGAATAATGTGTTAACTGTACTTATGATTATAAATGCTTACTACTGGATAATGTGTTAACTCTTCCCCTTTTAAAGGTCTGCGTTCGTAGATTAAAAGTTTAGCTTAATGGGTTGTAAGTCTGGTATGTTGGACTTCACTTCATGCACTATGGCTGTTGTAATTATTACTTCAGATCGTTTTTTCCATAGTTTAAGCAAAGACAGTAAATTATGATAAGATGTGTAAAATTGGGTTTGCCCACAAATTTCGACTTAAAAAACTAAATGAAATTTAAGGAAATAATATACGAGGAGAATTCTTTCTTATTTTTACATTTCGTTTTTGAGCTTTGGTTTTTGTACTGGATTGATAACTTTTTTCAAATCATTTAAAGAAATTAAGCTTTGGATTCATTCCTTTATAAATCCCGTATATGAGTATATTTTGTTCTTGGTTTTTTTTTTTTCTAATTTTAGAATTAAAGCGTTTGATGATATATTTGGTGTAGGTTTTTTGCTGGCCTGATCTTAGAATTCAAATGTACTTTTAGAAATATTTTTTATGCTCGATTGTGTGTGTAACAAGTTAATGTCGATTGTATTATATGTATTTTTTGAACAAATTTTTTTCTCAGAGTTTCTCGTGTACTTTTAGATAATGCTAAATAATAAAATCTTTCGAACTTGGGCCAAAAATTGAATTGAATTTTGTTTTAAGTAATCGACATATTCATTTCTTTTTTAAAAATTATATAGTAGAATATTGATATTTTATGGTCAACTAAGGTTTATTGGATTTCCGTAAATATTCCGTATATATATAAAGATATGAAGATTATTATATAATATATTTATTTGGAAGAATTTTGTCTAACTCATTTTAAGTACTTTCGGCAGTTAATATGTGATGATATTTGGCAACATACCTTTTTCTACAATTTTAACATCGAATGTTGACATAATTTGTTTCAGGAATGCTTTGAATAACCAAATAACTGATTTCATGATGTCGTGTTAGAAGGTTGGAGAATATATATCAGGATTATTTATTCATTTCAAATTTTTAAGCGTGGGTGTTTTGTGAAACTATTGGGTAAAATATTTCCATTTTTTTTGACCCAAGAACAGTTCTTTTTTAATAGAACCAGAATCAAAAAATTTAGAACTTCCTTTCGATGTTCTAAACACTGGAATATTATAAAAAGAATGCTAAGAGTTTTTCTGAGGAATGCATGCAATTATGGAAAGAAAAGGAAATGTTGTTAGAAAAAACAAAACAATTGAAAGAAAACAAGTCCATTGATGCTCATATCGATTCGTTACCTAGCCTAAACTTAAATAGCAAAGAATTTTTTAAAATGATTTTAGCTGAAAAGAATAGCTATAATGATATCCAAAAATATTTGTCTCAAAATGTCAATTATAAGTCTGCATCTTGTTATAATTTCTTGCGTGATGATTTAGGTCTTCACTTACCTAGTCAGTCAGCTATATATAAGTGGAGTCCTGTGAAACGACTTCAACCAGGTTTTGATGATCTTTTAATAAAAAATTTGGTACAATTAGTTAATAAAATGGACAAGCAGTGTAAGCAGGCAGTGTTATTATTTGATGAAATATCAATCAGAAGAGATTTAGTTTATAATACATCTCATGATCTCGTAGATGGGTTAGTGCATTTAGATGAAAATGGTAGGAAATTATTACTAGGAAAACAAATATGCGTTTTCATGATCAGGGGCTTGTTTTCTAATTGGAAATATATAATTAGTTATTTTGTTTCTGAAAGCAGCATTGATGGTGCCATTTTAAAACAAAAATTGGAGGCTAATATAAAAATATGCTTCGAAATAGGGCTTACGGTTAGAGCTATAGTGTGCGATCAAGGTATGAATAATCAAAAATGCTATAGGCTGTTAGATATTAATAAAGAGAAGCCATATTTCTATTATAATCAGAATAAAATAATTGCATTATATGATCCTCCTCATTTATTAAAAAATATAAGAAATACACTCAAAGATTGCACTATTGAGACTCCTGACGGACCTACGAGTTGGGAAGTTATAAAAAGTGTTTATAGCATAGACGAAAAATCAAAAAAATATAGGTTGTGTCCAAAGATAACAAAAAAACATATTGAACCAGGGGTTTTTGATAAAATGAATGTCAGACTTGCAGTGCAAGTCCTGAGCAATAGTACGGCTGACGCAATAGATGCATTATTAGAAAATAACTCCTTTCCACAAGCTATTAAATTATATGCAGCAGCGACGAGTATATTCGCTCGTAGTTTTGACAAAGTTTTTGACTGCCTAAATAGTCGTAATTGTGCGGAAAAAAATCCATATCGGAAGCCATTAACAAAAAATTGTACTCAATTTAATTATTTAAATGAATTCAAAGGATATCTTACAAAATTGGGTCTCCCTGCAAAAAAAAACTATTGTTTTGACGGATTATATCTTACAATTAATGGTATTTTAAATTTAAGTACAGATATATCTTCGGACAAATATTTAAAAATTAACTTTATATTAAGATCTCGACTAAATCAGGATCCATTAGAGAATATGTTTGCGCAAATTCGGGCAAAGGGCGGTAATAACAAAAATCCTAGTATCCAACGAGTTCAATGGAATAGTTGCGCGCCTAATGTCAATGAGAATTATAACGTTCTCATATGCAAATAAGAATTGTGAAACTGATGAAGACATTTTACTTAATTGGGATAACCCATTAGAATATACTTATATTGATAATTCTAATGAAATTATATCCAGATTATTGGCACAAAGTTCTGAAATTGTTTTGGATGATATAGAAAAAGATGCGAAAATAAATGAAACCTTAAACTCCAAGAGTAATTCCGACGTCTACAAAATCCTTCCGATCTTTTTTTCGAAATTTGCAAATTGCATTTTCAAATATATGAAACTTTTTTTGATAATTATTTGCATTTTACCAACTTAAAAGCAAAAATTATCGAGGAATGCATTCAAAGAACTAATGAATTTTACCCCAGTTGGTTTGCTGAGAACCAATGTTTAGAACATCGAAAGGAAGTTCTAAATTTTTTGATTCTGGTTCTATTAAAAAAGAACTGTTCTTGGGTCAAAAAAAATGGAAATATTTTACCCAATAGTTTCACAAAACACCCACGCTTAAAAATTTGAAATGAATAAATAATCCTGATATATATTTTCAAACCTTCTAACACGACATCATGAAATCAGTTATTTGGTTATTCAAAGCATTCCTGAAACAAATTATGTCAACACTCGATGTTAAAATTGTAGAAAAAGGTATGTTGCCAAATATCATCACATATTAACTGCCGAAAGTACTTAAAATGAGTTAGACAAAATTCTTCCAAATAAATATATTATATAATAATCTTCATATCTTTATATATATACGGAATATTTACGGAAATCCAATAATCCTTAGTTGACCATAAAATATCAATATTCTACTATATAATTTTTAAAAAAGAAATGAATATGTCGATTACTTAAAACAAAATTCAATTCAATTTTTGGCCCAAGTTCGAAAGATTTTATTATTTAGCATTATCTAAAAGTACACGAGAAACTCTGAGAAAAAAATTTGTTCAAAAAATACATATAATACAATCGACATTAACTTGTTACACACACAATCGAGCATAAAAAATATTTCTAAAAGTACATTTGAATTCTAAGATCAGGCCAGCAAAAAACCTACACCAAATATATCATAAAACGCTTTAATTCTAAAATTAGAAAAAAAAAAAACCAAGAACAAAATATACTCATATACGGGATTTATAAAGGAATGAATCCAAAGCTTAATTTCTTTAAATGATTTGAAAAAAGTTATCAATCCAGTACAAAAACCAAAGCTCAAAAACGAAATGTAAAAATAAGAAAGAATTCTCCTCGTATATTATTTCCTTATATTTCATTTAGTTTTTTAAGTCGAAATTTGTGGGCAAACCCAATTTTACACATCTTATCATAATTTACTGTCTTTGGTTTAAGTATTACCAGTATTCCGATTAAGGTTGCAATAATTAGTATGATGCTTACGTCTGCAATTACTGATAATTTTTTATCTGAAAGTAGTGTCTGCAGTTGTTCTATATTGCTTGAATGTAGATTGTGTAAATATTTCAAGTCGAGTTTGATGTTTTTTTCGGTCAAGTTTGCTTGAAATATTGGTGGTATAACCTGCGCTGTTCTAATTTCTTTGTTGATAAATTCTTGAGCGTTAATTTTGATAGTTTCGTTATAATATTCCATCAGGAAGCTTCCTTTCAGATGTCTACTTAAATTGCCATTAGTCAGTTCTCCGTTGAAATTACTCAAGAAAATCATATTTTCGCTTATAGCTTCGATAATCTCTTCTTTATTGAATTGGAAATCGCATCCGGCACCTGATCCCCTTAGCAATTGGCTAATGCAATGGTTTGATGGAAGTTCTTGTAGCTGATTTGTTTACACCTAGTGAAATTTTTTATGGTATTACATTCTCCCTTAATTCCATATATTTCGTCTTTTATGAGAAGCTCCTTATACTCAAGGTATACTTGTTTATTGTTTTTGATAGTGGATCTTGTAAGAATATGTTCATATTCCTTGTCGCTAAGTTTTGGTAAGCACAAAACGTAAAGAATTGTAGATTCCTTTGATATCATTATTGGTTCCGCATATTCTATGGCTTCTATCTCGTTGGAGTATGGAAGTGTATCCACTTCTGCTATTATTTTTTTTATTTCCATCTGACTTAGTAAGTTGGTGTTGATAATGCCATTTTTGGCTAGTTGTGCTGCAAGTACAACTTCATTTATTGCTTCTTTCATAATACTAAGCTTATTGAACATCATTTGTTCGAACTTGTCGTTTATTTTCTCGTTCAATTGGCCAAGTATTTGATTATATTCTTTCACAATTTGGTTTGTTATGCCCATTATTTCGCTGTTGATTTTGTATTGTTTGTTGTTATTGTCTATGATTTTATCCTGGCTTTTCAAAATTTTGTCCCAATCTGTAGCATCCGGTGTTCCCGCTATCCATTTCCATGCTGAGCCAATCCAGTCAATTGATCGTTTAGTTCTTGTAGGTCCCTCTCTTAATTTCGCCAATAGTTTCATAATTTGATCTACCTGATACATTAATTGAGGCTTGAGGATGCTTGTCGAATTTACCTGATGAACTATAGGTATCATTTTTAGGAGTATTTGATCGTAATTGGTTAGATCAATAACGTGAATTATGTTGAGATTTCCATTTATGATCCGTCCATTACCTTGTTTGATGGAGGCAATAGGGGTAGTATACTCAAAAATGTTGAGGGACGTGGTGATTCCCCACAACAATGATCTAAAAATAGAAAAGGTTATTCAACATTTTTTATAAGCGATTTGTGAATTCGTTTTCCGGTAGTTGTGGTGACAGTAACTTTGTTGTCTTTTGATACTGTTTTTTTTTTGAATATTGGCTTGTGTTTAGCTTTTATTTGCTTATTCGCTACGTATATTATTTGTCCAGGATTATAACTCTTGGGCTTATTTCTTTTTAAATTTTCGTAATTTAATTTGATTTTCTGATTTTTTTTTGATTAGCTCAGTTAAATCTTCGTTTGTCTTTGATCTGAAATCAATTAAATTCTGGTAGTCGAGTCGTTGTGATCTCCCATAAAACACATCACGAGGTTTTCTTAGCGTCACTGAATGAATGGTATTGTTGTATCGGTCCACTGCTATGTGTATTATTTCCTTCGTTGTTAGATCTTTGTATTCTGCTCTCAAGCATCTCACAATTTCCACAATTGTTGAGTGGATTCTCTCGATAGTCCCATTTACTTCACTTTTTTGTGGTGGTGTCAGGTAAATTTGAATTCCCAGTGTTTTGATGTAATTTGATACGATTTGACTGACGAAGCTTCTTTCATTGTCCATTACCAAAATTTTTGGTACTGTGAAATAATGTAAAACTTTGATTATTTTATCCCTCAGATGTGGAGCCGATTTATCTTTTATACGAAAGAATTTAGCAAATTTAGAAAGTTTATCTACACATGAAATAAATTTTTCTCCCTGAATTTCGACGATGTCCATGTGAAGTATTTCTGATGGATACGTTGGAGTAGGTGTTTCCTGAAGTTCTGGTTTATTTGGATGTCGATCGTACTTGTTGGTGTTACAAATTTCGCACGTTTTTGTATAATTCTTAATCAAGTTGCTCATTTGTGGGAAATAGTAATTTTCTAAAATTTGTTTCATATTTTCGTTCGAATTTCTGTGTGCTCTGCTATGCTCTTTTTGGATGATCTTAAATATATTCTCTTCTTTACGAATGTCTTCGACTATTTTTTGTGTTATACGAATTTTGAATTTATTAAAATGTTCCTTGCAGATACTTTGTAATAAAGAAATATATTTTTCAGGAATCTTAATTCCGTTGATAATATTCGGGTTCAAATTCTCTTTCAAATGTTTTGCTAAATTATTTTTATTTATCTCGAGCATACCAATATAATGTCGATGGTAGGTGGGATGTGGTTCTTCATATGCTCTTATTTCATTCCCTTCTTTAATGATGAGTTGATTTTTGAAAACATTTATCGGTACTTCACAGTGTGGGATAAGGTCTGTGCTATCTTCTTCCGCGCTGTGTATTGTTTCGGTCGTACTTGATATAAGGATGTTGTTTTCTAACTGTAATCTAGACAGTGCATCAGCAACCACGTTCGTTTTTCCAGGTTTGTAAATAAGCTCATAATTATATTCTTCAATTCTCGCCTTCCATCTCTTAAGTTTAGCATTATGATTTTGATTGCTTAGTGCAAATGTTAGTGGTTGATGATCCGTAAGTATTTTAATTTTTTTTGCCCCATACAGATAATTTCTCAAACTATCCAGGGCCCAGACTATCGCTAGCATTTCTTTCTCATTTGTGGCATAGTTTTCTTCAGTTTTATTTAATGATCTGGATATATACGTCACTGGTTTATCCTTGCCGATCTCCCCTTGCGATAGTACTGCTCCAATCGCTTGATTTGAAGCGTCTGTGGTGAGCACAAATGGTTTCTCGAAATCTGGGAAGACTAATATTTCGGATGACGTTAGTAACTCTTTCAGGTTTTTGAAAGCTTTTAACTCTTTCTCACCCAGTCGTATTAGTACTTTCTTAGATTGGTTTGATTTCACCTGTGCATTTTCCCCTCTCGTGAGATTAGTCAATGGTTTTGCTACCTCGGCAAAATCTTTGATGAATCGTCTGTAATAGGAGGCTAGTCCGAGGAATCCTTTTAGTTCTTTAAGGTTTTCTGGTGATTTTATATTTTGAATGGCTAAAATCTTCTTTGGATCTGGTTTAACGCCTCGGTTTGTTATTACATATCCCAAAAACTCGGTTTCTGTTCTTAGGAAATCTGTTTTGTCCAGATTTACTCGTAGATTTGCTTTTTCCACTTTAGAAAATATTGTCTCGATGTTCTTTAGGTGTTCTTCTTCAGTTTTTCCAAATATAATTATATCGTCAATGTAAACGTAGCATATTTTACCAATGTATTCTTTCAGCACATCGTCAATCATGCGTTGGAATATTGCTTCAGTCCAAATGGTAATCTCGTAAACTCGTATTTTCCATTCATTGTAGAAAAGGCGGTCTTTGGTATGTCACTATCCTTCATTTTGATCTGATGAAATCCGGATGTGAGATCGATGGTGGTGAAATATTGCGAATCGCCAAGACTTGCTAGGGTGTTAGATATATCGGGTATTGGATAAGTATCTGATATTGTTATTGCATTCAGTCTCTTAAAGTCAATTACCATTCTGTATTTTTTTACTCCTAAAGCATCCTTTTTTTTTTCTACAACCCATATGGGAGAATTATAAGGACTTTTAGATGGTCTTATAATTCCGTCAGCTAGTAATTCCTTGATTTGTTTTTCTACTTCTCCTCTCATATTCACTGGATATGGGTACGACTTCGTGTAGGTTGGTTCGTCTGTGGATGTTTTTATCTCTGCTTTCACGTTTGTGTCGATTATTTCTTCATCATTTATTGGTCCAAAAATTTTTTTATATTTTTTTATTATGGTTAGAACTTTATTCCTAGTTTTTTCGGATAAGTGATTATCTTTAATTTCAATATTGTTCACTTGCACTGCTTGTTTTTCTTTTAATGGTATGTTTATATTTGGTTTAATTTTTAACGTATTATTTTTCCTGTCTATTATAGTCTCTAGTTCTTTTAATGTGTCATCACCGATTATGCCATCGAATGTTTTAAGTCCAGGTAAAATGAAGAAATCGAGCCAGGTGTTGTTCCCAATGTTTTTAAAAAATTTGCCACCCATTTTTTCTTTGATTATGATTTCTCCTCCAGCCGATTGTATTTTGAAAGGTGCTTTTATAGTAATGGGATTAGTTGCCAAATCAGGTTTGATGAAGTTTTTGTTGGCTCCGGTGTCGACAAGACATTTTAATATTTTGCTGTCCTTTGTTTTGTATTCTAGGTATGGAATGCTAGAGAGGCTTCTGTCATAAAATTTACTTCTGGAATTCCTTCTTCAAACTGATCTTCTGTGTCCTGATTCGGGCTGACGTCATCATTATGTTGTTGAATAATTTCCTCATAAGTTTCGTCTTCCTCTTGAGTTTCTAAGTTGTAGAGCCTTTGTTGTTTTCGCATATAATTTTCTGTATTTTTGGTTGACGTATTATATCTTGGTCTATTCATGTAATTGACTTGCTTTGTTTGAATAGATCTGTCGATTTTCATTGGAATTGGTGGTTTTGGTTGTGTAGGCCTTTGAGGTGGTAATCTATTTTGTTGGTGTTGAATGTTGTATGCCGTATTTCTATGCTGGGTTGGCAGGTAGTTGTTTCTTGAATGAGAATATATTTCTTCGCGTTTAGGTGCGAAAATTTGGTTAATAGGTGACGTGACCGTATTACAAATGTCCCTCCTGTGTATAGGCATATTTCTGAAATTTAAGTTTTGTATCTCCAGGCAGGATGCGTATGCTTCTGGAAGTGATTGAGGCCTCTGTATTATTAGCATTCTAGAGAGATCCCCATTTAATCCTCTAATAAATACATCGAGAGCTCGATCCCGATATGCTTAGATTAAAACTTTAATAGTTTCTTTTGTGTAATCTTCAGTTTTGATTTTATTTATTATAAGCGAGAACTGGTTTTTGACGTTTGCATAGAATTCGTCCAAACTCATATTCTTTTGTGTTAACAAATTTAGTTGATGCTCGAGAGTTCTAATATCTCTTTTATCAGCATAATGGAGCGATAAGCACTTTTTCATTGCGGCCCAATCATCGTCAAAAATATTGTAAGAAACGAGCGCGGCATCCGCCATTCCTCTGATTTTTTGTCTGATATTTTGTAAAATTGCACGATAGATGGGTTTATTGCGCACTATTGCGTAATCATTTAGTATGCTTTCGACATTATGTACCCAGGAAGTGTATTGCACTGGGTTTCCATCAAAGGTTTGAAGTTCTTTTACACAATCTGGTCGTTTACTAATTTCTTTCAAATCTTGCTCGGTTCTTGGAACCGGTAGTGTTGTATGGTTCATGCTAGCTTCTAAATGTTGTCCCTCAAGTTTTAGGAGTCTTTGTTCGATTCTTTTTGTCGCTTCGATTTGGGCATTTACTGCTCCTGTCAGTTGTTTAATTGCGTCTTGAAATGCTTCCATTTTCGTTTATTATTATTTTTTTATTTGATTAATTATCGCAGTTTAAATTTTTGCAATTACGCGTATTTTATGTTTTTAGATAATTTAGCTTTTTTCAATTACGCGTAGAATTTTTCACTTTTTCATTTGTTTTAATATTTTGTGTTTTTAGAAAATTTAGCTTTTTTCAATTACGCGTAGAATTTTTCACTTTTTTATTTGTTTTAATATTTTATGTTTTTAGAAAATTTAGCTTTTTTCAATTACGCGTAGAATTTTTTCACTTTTTTATTTGTTTATTTGCTTTTCCTTATTATTATGTTTTTTTTATAATAATTTTTTCGGATTTCACTTTTATTTTTTTTTTTTAAATGTGTAAAGTAGATTTTACTTACATTAAAATGATGGTAACCTTCATCAGAGGGAGTCCTTGTTTAGTCCGATCTAAGATTGTGTTTCTTCTGGGTGATGTCGTGAATAATTCGTAGTTTTCCTTTTTGGCCCGTAAGCGTTGATATTGCAAACGGCCTACTAGTGGTACGATATTAATCACAGCGTTTACACCTTCAGTTTCACTACTTGCACTTGTACGTAAAAAAAATTAAATAAAGAGACTTTTTTTTTCGTTCATGCCGATGCCCGGGCGCCAGTTAACAATTTTATTAGATTGTATTTATTTATGAATTTATTTAAAGAATATAATTTCAATTTTACAATTGTATTTTTAAAGTTTAATAATTTTATTGCAGAACTTTAGTTCTGCCTTAGTTCGATGCAGTTTTAGGACTGCCTTTTCCATTCCTTTTATAATATGAATTCTTAATATTAATAAGATATCTTATAAAGAATTCCTAAGAAATGTTTAGTCTACAAAATAACTGTACTTTGAGTATGAAAACATTTCTTAGTAAAAGATATTTAATACTTATGATTATGCTTCGTACTGAATAATGTGTTAACTGTACTTATGATTATAAATGCTTACTACTGGATAATGTGTTAACTTACATTTTATTTTTTCCTAGCACTTGGGAAATATTTATACCAAAGACATAAATAATTATAAGATGTGTAAAATTGGGTTTGCCCACAAATTTCGACTTAAAAAACTAAATGAAATATAAGGAAAAAATATACGAGAAAAATTCTTTCTTATTTTTACATTTCGTTCACGACCTGAAGTGTTGCCATAGTCAAATTTTGATGAAAAATCCAACTTTAAATAAGTTGAACCACCTAAACTGTCGGAATCTCATTGCATTCGGACCACATAATTTAAACTAGCTGGAACCCGCAACTTTGCTCGCGTTATTCTCATAATAAGATTGAAGAATCCATAACTTTGTTAACTCTGTTTCAGACACATATTTCATCTTCTCCTGTTGCCCTATCCAAAACATACATTCCCATTTCATGACGTTTTTGTATTTTGTCCCATCGAGGGAGGCAAATCCTATTTTTTCAGTTAGCCTATCTCGATTGTATGTTCCAGTTTTCATGAAAATTAGCCTATCAGTGACCGAATTATTGACACTTTTCTACTTTGGCTCCCCGCAAGTCTCCACCGAGTGGACACATTTTTTACCTTTTTAGATGGTATATCCAGAATGTACATTCCAAGTTTCATGAAAATCTGCCTGTTATTGACTGTGACGTTTTTCTATTTGGGCACCAAGCAACTTCCCTCCGAGGGGACACGTATTTTGCCATTTCAGTTGCTCTATCCAGAATGTACAAATATTCCAAGTTTCATGAAAATCTGAATATTATTGACTGAATTAGCGAGGATTTTATCGTTTTATCGGTAAAGTAAAAAAGGGTTCGTGTAGAGAATCATAAGTTATATTGATTTAAGCGCGTCCATCCGTCCGTCCGTTCCTGTACAAGATAACTAAAAAACGCGTTATCCGATTTTTTGGAAATTTACAATGTGAGTTGGTTACTCTTTAACTCAAATTGGAATTGCATTTCAACAAAGGCGACCTAGGGGTGCGAAGTTATTAAACAAAAACCACGGCGACCTGAACATTTTAAATTTGAAAAAGAAGAAAAAACCTTGAATACATCAAATACAAATACATCAGTTGGCCATCTCGCAAAATATTATTTGTTTTATTGCGCTATTTGTATAAAAAAAAAAGGAAGTGTGCTTTTGACCACACTGTAGAAGTGAAATAGAAGCTTTTCTTTATGATTTGTCAGCGAGTTGCATTTGTTCCGCTTGTTTAGCAAGTTGCCTATCCCTAAATGCCCGCGTCCGTTCTGCACCAGTCATAGCCGTACTCATCGAAGCCTTGTCAGCTAGTTACTTTTGTTGCGCTTATTGCTGCCTAGCTGTACGTGCCCGCGCCCGTTCTGTAATAGTCATAGGCGTTCGCGTGGAAGCCTTGTCGGCGAGTTGCATTTGTTCCGCTCGTTGAGTAAGTTGCCTAACCCTAAATGCCCGCGTCCGCTTTGTACCAGTCATAGCCGTAGCTATCGAAGACCTACTCGTCGAAGCCTTGTCAACGAGTTGCTTTTGTTCCGCTTGTTGAGCAAATTGCCTAGCCCTACATGCCCGCGTCCGTTCTGCACCAGTCATAGCCGTACTCGTCGAAGCCTTGTCAGTGAGTTGTTTGTGTTTCACTTTTGAGCAAGTTGCCTAGCCCTGCATGCCCGCGTCCGTTTTGCACCAGTCATAGCCGTACTCGTCGAAGCCTTGTCAGCGAGTTGGTTTTGTTCCGCTTGTGGCGCAAGTTGTCTAGCGCTACATGCCCGTATCCGTTCTTCACCAGTCATAGACGTACTCGTTGAAGCTTTGTCAGTGAGTTGCTTTTGTTCCGCTTGTTGTTGCCTAGCCTGCCCTCTATATAAAAAGTTCAGAAAAATTTTCAAAAATTTATATCGACTACAGCGCCAATATGGTGGCAAATAGAACTATTTGGTCTGTGAGGGAAATATTACTCATTATAACCTCCACAATAACGCCGAACATTGTAATCGTCTAGGATGTCCATATAATGAGATATTTTGTAATGTAACGTTTCGTCACACAAAATCGTTACATAATTTTTGCAAAACGCCCCCATAGAAGTATTTCACTTCAAAAAGAATTTTTAACTTTTTTAACCTCAAAAGGCATGACTGAAGTTGGGTGCGTGTTCCATCAAAGAATATCAGTAGTACCAACTTCCGAAATTCAAAGTTATAAGTACATAGATTAAAAAATCGTTTTTTTGATGAGGTCAAATAGTGTCCGAAAAAATTCCCAAAAAAACAGAACATATACGTTTTTTTGCAAATTCAAATCTAATCGAAAAATCTAATCGGCAACCGCAAATGACTCTAGAAGTTTCCTTCAAAAATAAACAACGTCGAACGATACCAAGGTTAGAATTTTTCCATTTAAAGAGAGAATACTTTTTCCCTTTCATGAAAAACAAGATAACAGAAATTATTAGCAACTGCGAAAAGTGTCAAACTTTGAAATACGATAGGAATCCTCCAAATATCAAATATAAGAAGCCAGAAACTCCAACAAAACCATTAGATATTCTACATATAGACATCTATAGTATTAATAACCAACAAATTCTAATGATAATCGAAAAAATTTTCCAAATTCGCTTCAGGTTATACTGTACCTGCAAGAAATAGTATTTCAGTACTAAAATGCCTAAAACATTTCATGAGCGTACACGGCATCCCTCTGAATTAGTCTGTGACCAAGGATCAGAACTCACGGCTAATATATTTAAAGAATACTGCAAACAATATAATATTGAATTCCATTTCACTTCATTCCAACAAACCAGCAGTAATTCTCCTGTAGAAAGATTGCATTCCACACTAACAGATATTTATAGAAGTATATCTAGTAAACGAAAGGAAAATAATCTAAATTTAAACCACGACGAAATTTTCTCAGAAGCTTTAATTATTTACAATAATGCAATACATTCGGCAACTAAACTTACGCCGTATGAGCTATTTTACTATGGACCTTTTAGATTCAACAAAAATATTAATTTTGTTATAATCAATTAAAAATGCAAACAAATTAATTATGTACAATATTTTTTGAAATCAGTTTCTTTTAGTGTATGTTAATCGTTTCAAATCTCCATCAGCACTGACTAAAGTTTTTCTTATAACTGAATTGTCTTCTTCTTCCTTTCATTTTTTTCTAATTTAAAAAGACTAATCAAAACATCAAACTATTCAATAAAGTTACAACTCAATATTGCAGATGGGATTCTTTCAAATTTAAATTCAAATATTGTATCAGATAAATTATATACCACAACTCGGCCAATCTGATATTTGATCAAACATCATCTGACGGTAGAGTGTTGCCTAAGCAACCAGTTATGTCCTCGCTTACGTCTACCATATCGTGATTTAACCACTTACGCATATGAGATGCCTCAAGGATACCATCATACCGCAGCTGAGTCACTTGACAATTATTGATATCGCGAATCACATATCGATCATTGGGCAATACCTTATGTACCTCACAATGGCCGCGGTATTTGGGAATTAGCTTCTTGTTAACGCCAACAGACGTATCAATGTTCTGAATTACTACATAATCACCCACTGAGTATGTTTTCGCTGGTGTGCTATGTTTCAAAAATTGATCTTGAGTATATTCTTGGATCTCTTGCGTTGCCGCGGACGCAGCATCGCGATTTTTCTTTAAATTCCGTCCAGACGCATCGCTCGTTTTACTCTCCAGGTATTCCGCTAATTCATCAATCAAATCGTGTGTGTCTACTTCATCACACTATGAACAGTATTGTTTATACTGTACTCAACATTAGACAAAAGTTTCGTCCAGTCGGCATGACTAATTGGCTAACTTAATTTCCCTAACATTCTCTTAATTACTGAATTAACTCGCTCCACCTGACCATTTGCCTGAGGCGACTGCACAGCAACTTTAACGTGTATATTTTTCCCCACCAAATAACATTCAAATTCCGAAAGATCGAAAGCATGTACCACGATCAGTTATTATTCTCCGAGGACGGCTATAATAGCTGAAATACTTATCTAAACACGCTAGTGCCTCTTTTGTACTTGTTGAATTCACAGCATATAACCGAACATACTTAGTAAATGCGTCAATTATCACCAAAATGAGCTTTCTCTAAGAATTAATAGATGGCAGTGGTCCAATATGGTCTAAGTGGAGTGTCCAATTGGCTTCTTTTCGGTACTATACAGGTTGCGTTCTCTTAGTTTAATTGGTGCAGCATACATTATACATTTGATGCAGTTTTTGATGAATGCTTCAATTTTATTCCTCATCGAAGGGAACGAATAATATTTCCTGATTTGATCATAGGTTTTGTCGATTCCCATATGACCGATCTTTTCGTGCACTAACCTAATGATATTATTTTCCATTTCGTCAAGTACGAACAATTGCAATGTTCCAGAACGGTCTTTCCAAAAGACTAATTCATCTGACATTTCGTATCCGTCGACCGGTCCTTCCTGCAACATCTGCCTCAGTTTATTAATGCGGGCGTCGCGATTTTGCATAACTTGTATATGAAAATCAATATCTTCAGCATCAACAGCTGCAATGGTCGTATTTATATTCCTCGTCCCCCCCCCACTTTATTCGGCAGAGTAATATCAGGCAAATTCCGACTAAGCGCGTCTACATGACCCATTGACACACCACCTCGATGCTAAATATCACAGTTATAATTTTCTAACTCAAAAGCCAAACGAGCGATTCTTGGATTAATTTGTTTCTTATTCAGCGCAAGCGTTAAGGAATTACAATCAGTAACGATTTTGAACTTAATCCCTCCTAAATAGACTCTAAATCTGCGTAGTGCATATATTATGGCCAACGTTTCTAATTCAAAACTATGATAAAGGGCTACGGTCGTTTTGGAAAAGTACGTCACAGGATGAAACTTACTGTCAATTTGTTTTTGCAGAAGAACAGCGCCGAACCCTGACGAGTATTTTTGAGCATCGGATAATGTTTTATACTTTTCAAATGTCCATCACTCGGGCGAATTCCAGTTGAGCCTACCACGTATCCCAAGTATTCTATTTCTGGATACCCAAATCTACATTTGCTTAATTTGAATTCTAATCCAGTCTGTTGACCTCATCAATACTTCAATAAAAATTTCTAAATGAGTATCAAAATCTGAAGTGGCAATAAGTACGTCATCTATGTAGACAATTGTTTTTCGAACATCAATCAAATCACGGAAAATGTTACAAATAAATCTCTGAA
Organism: Xylophagus ater; assembly: GCA_963422695.1. Taxonomy (NCBI): domain Eukaryota; kingdom Metazoa; phylum Arthropoda; class Insecta; order Diptera; family Xylophagidae; genus Xylophagus; species Xylophagus ater. The sequence continues at coordinate 12,676,169 of OY730482.1, read as the reverse complement.
ATACAGAGGGCGCATTTTTCAAACCGAACGGCATTTTGTTATATTCAAACTGGCCATCAGGCGTCACAAAGGAAGTATATTTAATTGAATCGGGAGACATTCGGACGTGATGAAATCCTTGACGTAAATCTAAAGAGGTGAAATATCGCTTCCCAGCTAGGTATTCCAGTCAGCATACGGCGCAAAGACATAAGTTTCATGAAATCATCAGAACCTCGACCCACGAACAAGTCTTCAAAATCAGCAAGAATTTTTCAACTGAGTAATGATCATCGCCACTAAATTTATTCATTGCAGCTTCTATCTCATTAATATAATATCAAAATGTCGGACAGCATGTCTCATTTCCAACTCTTTCAATTCACGAATTTGGCGTCTCAACTGCAGCAGTTGTTTTCTTTTATTTAAAAATTCGATTTCACTGTCAATGTCAGTACCAGTTGCATCAATCAGACTAATATTTTTTGCGGCATTGTAATCACACGATTCAGAACTAGAAGCAGCAGATTTCTCATCACAAGTTTTGTCATCAATAAATTGTTCACAAGAGGAATCATCAGATTTTTTTTTTGTTCAATTTGGCGGCAGTTTCACAAGTTTTCTTGTCAGCGGTTTTTTTTCCCTACAGACTTGGCAGCAGCTTCACTATTTTTATCATGATTCGCATTTGCCAACCCTTTCACATACACCTTGCGTAGATCAGGCAACGAAACGGTATTGGAACACCTAAGGTTTTCAGGGCTTTGCTTACTTGTTTTCGCGTGATTCGATCAGCCATCTTGTATTGAACAAAATTTCCGGCGTCAAATCTTATAATTTCTTTTTTCCACTAAAAACTCTTTAATTTCTTACAATTAGTTCAGGGAGCTTTTTTGAGCAAACCCCACATCTGAAGTTGTTATAATCAATTAAAAATGCAAGCAAATTAATTATTTACAATATTTATTAAAATCAGTTTCTTTTAGTGTATGTTAATCGTTTCAAATCTCCATCAGCACTGACTAAAGTTTTTTTTAAAACTGAATTGTCTTCTTCTTCCTTTCATTTTTTTCTAATTTAAAAAGACTACTCAAAACATCGAACTATTCAATAAAGTTACAACTCAAGATTGCAGATGGCATTCTTTCAAATTTAAATTCAAATATTTTATCAGATAAATTATATACTACAATACAATTTCAATAGAGAACACGAATACACCCATATGCTATACGCTATACGGCCGCTCTTTATACGGCATTTCGCTATAACGGCCCTCTTCAATTAAGGCACGTTTTCGATTTACGGACTAAAATGTTTCACTATAACGGCAAAAAAAACTTTTTTTCGATCCAACAAGAAAGCTTGGATGACTAAAGCTACTTTTGAGGATTGGTTCAAAAATCACTTTTGTACAGAAGTGAAAAAATATTTGCGAGACAATAACTTAAGCAACAAGGCTTTGCTAAGTTTGGATATTGCACCAGGACATCCTACTAATTTATCCAAACTATCTGAAGATGCCATGATTGAGTAACTTCCGAAAAATACAACAGCTCTGATCCAACCAATGGATCAGGGTGCAATAGCCACTTTTAAGGCATATTACCTACGCCGAACTTTCCGACAACTTATAAGGGAAACCGATGGTAAATCTTCAATTAAAACATTTTGGAAAAACTATAACATCAAGGATGCTGTTCACAGCATCAGTGAATCCTGAAAGGAATTAAAATTAACAACAATGAAGCGTGTTTGGAATAAAATATGGCCAGAATGTGTAAAAAGTACTGATGCAGAACTTAATTTCCTTCCTGAAATTAGGCAAAACATTTTGGATCTAGCAGATGATCTCGGCTTTGAAGGTTGGAACGAACGTGATGTGCTTGATCTACTTGAAGCTGATAGGGAACCCCTTTCATATGAGGAACTCATTCAGTTGCAAGCAGAACCGGCATTTGATGAAGAGACAGAGGCTGTTGTATCTAAACAGCTAACATCAAAAAATTTGTCGAAAGCTTTTTCCTATTTCGAACAAGGAATAAACATCCTCCTTGAAAACGATCCTGACGTCGAACGTAGCGCTAAAGTTTCTCGAGGAATTAACTCACCCATTAGCTGTTATAAATCACTGAAGAACGAAATAGACAAGAAGGCAAGACAAACAACGTTGGACAATTTTTTTAAGCCAGGCCCATCCTTACCAGCGAAAAATTATGACGACAGTGATCTGCAGGTTGGTTACCATTTCTTCATCGTCTTCAGATTTGCATTTTGAATGATAAACAATGTTACATATTTAATAAATTTGGAACCGATCCCATTGAATTTGTATGAATTTGTATTAGAATAATTGATTCCTTATACGGCTTTTCGCTTTGCGGCCAAGTTTCGTGGAACGTATCTAGGCCGTAAAGCGAGTTATGGGTGTATTTAATAAAGTTAAACGAATTCCAATCGCAATTATACCCTTCAATAAATGAAAAAATTTAAAATATAGTTAGTAATAATATAGATTAAATAAACAAAACTAGGGAAGACCACGCGGAAATAAAACAAACGAAATAATTTTTAGGAAAAAATGTAAACGAAACAAGTTAAGGCCTAAGTTCACAAAACAAAAGGCAAAGAAAAATGAAAAGTCACAGTTATAACTTGTGAAAATAAGAAATTACAAAAATCTGGAATTAAAAGAAAACATTAGCGTAAGGCACTTCTTAACATTGCCAATTAATTATTAAAGATTATGTAACGCGTGTGAAGAAAAGAAATGTTGACTGATCTTTGCAAATTATTGTTTTGACAATTGACAATTGGACATTTCTACCCGAAACCTTCTTTAGCGCCTTCACGGTGTAGCTAATTTTGAAATAAAACAATTTCTTCTAACTATCATCCACGCCATCTATTTGCAAATTGAATTTCGAAGTTTATGTGATTCCCATGGCAGATCGAGGCATGAAATCCGGTATCAAAGAGAGAAAAGGATGAGGCAAAATAAACGAAAATAGAGGAAATTTGGTGATGAAGCGGTTTTTTTATGCGGATTTTTTTTTACGGGTTAGATAATATCGGATGTAGTTTTTTTTTGACAGAAAAAAAGAAGAGTCTGGTTTTGAATCTTAACAGAGGCTGGTGAGGATTATGGAGGTTATATATAAAAAAAAAAAAGGTTTTTTTCAACGCGTTTTTTTTTAATTCCTTTTAAAAATACGCAGGAATCGCTTTTAAAGTTAATTTAATTGGTTGTATTCTGATAGAAAATCTAAAATGTAACTTAAGTGGGAAAAAAGAAAGAAATAAAAAGAAAATATTTAAAAAAAAAAGAAGAAAATTTAAAAAGAATTTTAGACGTGATATTTACAGTCACAATGCGGGCAAAATTAGAAAAATGAAATTAATTATTTAAAAAGAAAAAAAATCTATAGTTTGAGATTGATTTTTGTTTAATAAAAGTGAACAGAGAAAAGGAATTACATATAAATTGCCAGTGTCTTTTGTTTCCAACAAAGCAGTGGTTTTTGCGTAGATGAAGGAGCACATTTCCTTGAAGAAATTAATCGAACTCCTTTTCTTTGCATGTTTTTGGGAGTAAATACGAAGGAGGTGAAATAATGCATCAAATTTTAATCCAAAACTAATGCAGCCGCAGACGCATTTCTTTATCAAACCACGCCGTCATCAAATTTAATATATGGCATTGGTAGCTGGCATAGTGGCAGCTTTTTTTTTGAATTTTCATCTAATAACTAAATGAGGACATTCGATTCTTCAAACAACAAAACAAAAAAGGAAAGAAAGAAAATAAAATATTAGCATTAATTAACGTATAATGGATTTCCAAAATTTATAATTTTTTTTATAACGCTAAAGGTTAAAACATGAAAACCTAAAGCAAAAAAAAAAAAAAAAGAAAAAGGAAAAGGAGACCACATGTTTTTTTAAAAAATATAATTTGCCAATTTTTGTTTTTTTTTTCCTTTTCTTCCGCACAGAATAGATACGAAAAGGGGGGCCTCCTGTTTCGGATCATGGGGTGAGTTTTTTTGTAATATTGCATTATATTGTGGAAGTCGATTTCGTTTATATATATTTACAACAAAAAAAAAACAAGAAAAGAAAAGAAAAAAGTGGAAAGAATAAAAGAAAAGATATCGGTTAATTCCATTTCCCCAAGAGTGGATTTTCCGGCAGAATCTCACGCTATCAAACAAACGATATAGTTGGTTTCTTTAATAAAGCAGAAATTATTTTTTTTTAAAGGGTATAAGAATTGAATTATAAAGTTTTTTTGCGTAACAAAATCTGTTTTATCCTTCGAAAATCAATTTATATTTTAGTTTTTTTGTTCCTTTTAATCTTATACAGTACACTATAATGTTTATTCATAATTGCGTAAACATTTTTTTTTCTCTAATTTATAACTAATTAATCGATTTTGGGTGGCAAAGTAACTGATAATTGAAAAAAACTAAAAAAGAAATTACGGTAAATGAAAACTACAATTAAAAAAATTTTTTTTGTTTGAAATTATATCGATAAATTAAGCTTAATCTGGAAACAAATGTCAATAAAGAAATTGTTTGAAAAAAGAAAAAATCAAAGAGTTATGATTTGTAGGGAGTAGGATCATTGAGAAGAAAGAGAGAGATCGAATGAGTTGGTGATGGGCATTTGAAAAAAAAGGGACCATAACCATTTATAGGGGCGGCTATGTTCATGAAGACCAGCATTCTGCTGTTGGTTCAATAGGGTGGGACGTGCCCCAAATAATTCCGGTTGGCAATAACATCTCTGCCAATCGGCACCGACATGCCTCGCGAAGGCTTTCGCGGAGATTCGGTCTAGTTCGGTGACCAGAAACTAACGAACCCTCCAATTATTCGGTTGCTTTCGCCACAACTGAATGTTCCTTGCTTGATAGCTTATGCTATCACTTTAAAGTCTTAACGACATTAAAATTCATATGCACGCATAAAAATTTATGTGTAATATGATGATAGCTGGTGGTGAACAACGACCCACCCCTCCAGTCCGGCGAGCTAGCAAGCGCAACTCAGCTTGGCATGCAGCCTTTTAGTTGTTCACATTTGTTGCACCATCTCATATCTTCTCCTCGCAAGGAAGAAGATATGCTGCAAAGATAATTTGGGGATTTGCTTACTTCGTTTAAACCCCATTGCACTGTATTTAACACACTGTTGATGTTCAAAATGGTGCCATTGGTTTTCAGTTCAATGTGACCACACAGTTTTTCAAAAAAAACAAAAATTTTTTTCTAAAAAAAATTTGAAATTTTGACTCAACTTTTTTCGAAAAATTTCTGTACTTATGTAAAAATTTTCGTCTTTGTTTTTTTTTTCAGTCAAATTTTTCTGAAGGTGTGTTCACATAATCGGAATTTCTGAACGAAGTATTGATGTGGTCGTTAGTTTTTTTTTGTGTTTCAGAATCGCGATTGCGATTATGTAGAGTCCGGCTGTCGTCACATTTGTTTACGGTTGCGTAGTAGCAGTAACTTCGGTTTTTTTTTGTATTGAATATGCCGCTTGCCGCAAAAGCGTTTCAGTGTTAGTTGCGTGCTGCATGAATATGGTAGTTATTGAAACGATTCACGTGAAGCGTTTCAATGACTGACGTCGTGAGGAGACGAGGGTCATGCAACCACACCAAACATAGTGGTCCGGGATTGTGCCAGTCATTTGGATCGGATCACATGCTTCTGCCTTTGTAGCTATTGCAGGTGTCCGATCACTCGAATCGGTACAGTTCGCGGGCCATAAAACAACATCCAATTTTCGTTCCGTGAAGGTATGTCGGGTTTCTGTTTTCTTCGCGTCGTCCACTTGCTTTGTCTCTCTCTCTCGCTCTTACGTAATACAAATACATTTGATTTTCGAATATTTCCATCTGGGAAATAATATAGTAATTTTATTTTCGCAAATATTTTGGGGAAATTAAATTGAGTTTAATTTTGAGAAATAGTTTTGGAAATTCCTTTTGGAATTTATTTGGGAAATTTTATTTTGAGAGATTTCTTCGTTTCTTTTTTAAGAGAAATTTTTTGAAGGGAAATTTTTTTTTCGCTATACGATTTAATTCAGTTTAGTTATTTTTCATTTTAGTTGTAGTTTTATTAAGTTTAGTTTACTTCTTTGATTTTAATTTTGGTTTATTAAGTTTAGTTAAAATTTTTTTTTTGTTTAGTTTAGTTAGGTTTGGTTTAGTTTCGTTTATTTCAGTTATTTTTTTTATTTTTTTTTTATTTAGTTTTATTAGTTTTTCGGTTTAGTTTTTTTTTTATTATTTTCGGTTTTTTTTTTGAATTTAGGTTTAGTATCTTCGGTTCTTTTTGAATTTGTTATTTTATTATCTTTTTGAAATTATATTTTTGAACATTTGTTTTTATTATTTTCATATTTTTTATATATATAAATTTTGGTGGGGGAGTTTATTTTTTTTATATTTTTATATTATCAACATTTTTTTTATTATTATATTTAATTTATTATTACCAATTTTTTTTATTATTTTGCATTTTTTCTTTTTGTCCCTGGAAATTTCAAACCTATTTTGAGAAGAAATTCCTCAAAATTACCGGATTTGTCCTTATTGCACGGAATTCTGACTGGACGTAAGGCACATTTACACTGTCAATCAGTAAGTGATCGTGAAACTTTAAAATTGAGTCGTTCTGTTAGTTTATCTGATTTTTATTTGTTTTGGTAAATTTGACATATGAACATTTGATTTTGGTTCTGCGTATATACGATCTTCTGGTTTCACCTAAAATAATTTGATCCTTTTTTTTTAAATTTTTTTGGTGTGTTTTCAAAATGGCGAATACAGATACAGGTGACACCCAAAAACCAACCTAACCAATGATCCAATCGAAGAGTCCGAATCGTACCCAAATGATCAGGATGCTACGGCGAGTGTATTGACAGGTCAAGATGAATCTCGCGTAACGCGTAGCCAATCACAGCTTTCGTTGGATCTTCCACAAGCTCCAAATTCGTAGCTCCGGCTGCAATGACTACTCGTAGTCGTAGTGGTAGAGGAAGAGGTGCGCCAAACCCATCAATGACACTATGGCCTTCTAGTGACGGCGCCTCGTTCCTCTCTCCTTCAGGTCCAAATGCTTCAACGGAAAACATGGGCACTATGATCGAGGCGGCTATGAGTAATCAGGTGGCGAAGATTCAAAGCAATTTGCTTAATCAAATAAAACAAATGACCTTAAATGCACCACCGCAAGCACCAGATTCAGTGGCTCCAGCAAGAATGGTTGACCAGTCTGCTAACCTCAATTATTTGAACGAAAAATATAATTTGAACGTTCCTCAGAGACGAAGTCAACCAATAGCAAACCATCACAAACCACCACCTCCACATGGCGCTATCAATCAGAACGAACCATATCACGTAAACGCTATTACAGCGTCAAATAATCACCAGGTCGACCCCAATCATGATCCGAATCAGAACATGCCATTTAATCCCAATAACAACCAAAGGCGTAGCCCAAGTAGGAATTCAAATCCAGGCACGAATCGTAATGATCAGGAAGTTCGACACGCAATTGTCAGACATCATACCCGAATCGACAAATGGGGTTTCAAGTTCAGTGGGAAGGCTCATGACATGTCGGTGGCAGAATTCATATTCCGCATAGAAACCATGCAATCACGTGGGTATAATTCGTCGTACGCCATTTGCACCCAATTTCATACCCTGCTCTCCGATAAGGTTGAGCAGTGGTATTGGCGGCTACTGAATAGAGAACCTCACATAGATTGGCATGGCCTAAAGTCGGCACTTAGACATCAATTTAAGAGCCTTGACACTGACCATGAGATTATGCGTCGAATGCTACAAAGAAAGCGATCAAATAACGAATCTTTTGACGATTTTTACGATTCAGTGTTATCACTATACCATCGGTTACGAATTCCTATAACGGAAATAGAATTGGCCGATATTATGAGAGATAACGTCAAAGATAAGATCGCAAATCTAATTTTCGGAATGCCTGCAATGAGTCGCTTTCAGGAAGTATGCCGCAAAGCGGAACGCCATCATTCTGAAAGAGAACCGCCGTGGATTTGGCCAAATCCAACACGGCCCATCCATGAATTGGATGATCTTAACGAACGGAACTTCTCATATGGACCCGATTCGGTGGATAGTAGAATTGATTCGAGTAATGATGGGGTTAGATCCGCAAACGAAATGTTTCACGCCACTGATTTTCGCCAAAATAGGAACAATCAAGAACTCAGTGTAAACAACTCACCTGCTAGTACAAACTTTAGACCAGACTCTCGTTTCAGACAAGAAAATGATTCTCGTCTCCCATATAGAAGTTTTAAAAATGATTTTGACCAAAATAATTATCTGCCTAACCACCAACCATATATAAAGAGGTGACCAAACTTTTCCACGCGAAACTGTATCGAATCAATTTAACATCAATTCCTCTCTTTTCGGTAGTAGCTTACCCTATCAACCTGCTGAAATCGATAGTAGTATTCGAGGGTTTGCGAGCGAAGATATGCGGGTAAACGGAATCGCAAGTCGTCTAGAAGCTATGGACGCTAATGGTAGATCACGGTTCAAGTGTTGTAACTGTGACAATATTGGTCATGGTTTTTTCGAGTGCATAATACCTCAACGATCCTTCTTGTGTTATCGTTGTGGTAGAAAAGATGTGTCGTTACCGATGTGCCCAAATTGTAATCCGGGAAACGCACAGAGGCAACGAGAGACGCACGGGAACCCCCGGTTGCCAAAAATGCCCCCGGACCAATCAAAATAGAACCAACCTTGAGTCCTGATCAATCATTGCAACCAAATTCTTCGTTTGACATTAAAATTTTGAAACGCGATACGTCAACTAAAATCTCGTCTAATAATAATATACTGGAAAGGTCAAACAAAACATTACATCAACGTCAAATCAAATATGACGAAGCTAGACATAGAATAATCGGTACTGTGGTAAAACCGAATAAAATCCGTAAAATCAGTAGGTTTAGAGAAAAGTGTAAACTAAAGAAGTTATTGGGTAAAACGGTGGAATCCGCTTTTGTGAAGCTGAAACATGATGTTCGACCATATGCTAAGGTGGAAATCGACGGCGAATCCCTTTCGGCCTTTTGGACAGTGGCGCAAGTGTGTCCTGTCTAGGCGATGGCGCCTTAAATTTCCTCAAACGTCATGAAATTTTAATTTGGTAATAACACGTCATGTGAAATACATTTCTTTTTGAGTGTGTTTCGGTTTTCGATTTTGAATAATTCCTTGTTACCATAAAATTAAAATATAATTTTATCCTTTTTGCTGTAACTTCATGCTTCTTTGTTGTTTTTGGCTTCAATTCTTAAAAAATTTCTGATTCAAAATTATATGTAATTGTAATGTAAATAATAAAATAACTAGGTTATTCATTATCTGTCGTAAAATCCTCGTATTCATCGTAAACGTCATATTTTGTAAATTTTTCTATGAAAAATACGAAGTTTAAGACGTTTACGAGGAATAGGAGGGTTTTACGAAAGAGACCCTAGTTATTTTATTATTTCCAAAAATCTCAAAAAATACCTCTTTTATGTGCGCATTTTTAATGCGGGTGCGTTTATAGTTACGACTAGTGAAACTGTAAAAAAAAAAACGGAAACTCAAGGTACCACCACACAAAGTGTTTTTACATGCTTTCACACATGTGTGGGGACAATTTTTTAAGTACCCACGTCAATTTTTCGTCCCTGTGAAAAATTGCTCATTTCTGTTCCAAAACATATGTATGTGATGTGAAAACATGTTTGTAAATTAAGAAAAAACATTTGCTTGTAACAAAATTTATTTAATGGGGATGAATATGGCTTTAATTGAAACCTAGATTCACGGGTCATATGTGCTCATTCACCAAAGGTGTGCATTACAGCATTATTTTGTTGTTGATTTCTCTGCTTTTACTTTAAGTGAAATTGAAAGTGAGTTTTTTTTCCTTGCGGCGTGGTGTGGGTTTTTGTTAACCGCGTATTTCACTTGACAGCAATTTATTTTCTTGATTGCATTTTCCATTTTGTTTGCAACACAGAAAAAACTTCTTCATAAAAATGTACATAAGAGCTTGTCACGCAACTTGATTATTTTTGCGAAGATTTTTCGCAAGTTTGACAGATCATTCTGATTGGTCAGGGAAAACTTAAAATAATCTGCACCAGTGACAACGTTACGCAAATATAATTTTTCATTTTAGTATTTTCAAACAAATTAACAAATTAATTGAAAATAAAAATTCCACTAATTTAACTAATTTAACAGTTTTTGCTATTGACTTCCAAAAGAAAAACCGTGAAAATAAATTCAAAATTGCATTTGTCAAAAATGAAAAATTTATCTTCGCAAGTTTGCGCAGATAATCAGCTCTAGGTTGTTTATTTTTGACATAGGCTTCGCAAATCTGCGAAATCTGTTAAACATTTTGATTGGTTCAAGAAATTGTAAAAACTAATCAAATAATTTCGAAAGTTTGCGAACTAACGCGTAACAAGCCCTATAGAGAGTTTTTATTTTATAAGTTTTACACTAAAATAACATAGAATGGAACAGATTTTACGCGTTAAAAGTACAGGAAGCGTTCTTTTGCACTCTACTTTGGTTAATATTAATCATTTAAAGTTTTATGGAGAAGTGAGATTAGAGGATAAACTTTAAAGAATTTCCAGAATTACATCATTTGGACCTCTTTCAATATGTTCCTATAGCTATGAACAAACACGAATGATTAGTGTTTTTTGCTTGCAATTAAAATTATTATACCTACATTATGCATGTTTCTGTCATATTGTTCTGAGCTAAAACAGAGCACTATCAAGCACAGTAATTCGCAACCCCATGGAAATTAAACGTCGACCCAAAAAAATCACAAGTTGAAAATAAGTCTTAATGAAAATACGCAGTGGTAAGTGGAATGCATTCAACACCGATATGTTGATTCGGGATTAGTATCGGCTTATTTTGTGTCCTTCCATCAATAATTTTAACAAAGCGATGTCATAGACAAAAGTCCATATCGACTACTCTGCAATATCGAATATGCATTATTGTATCAATGAAATAAGGTACTGAAAAAATCTCGTGAAAAAATTATTCGAATAAAAGAAAAATCAAAATATTTTTCTTTTTATTTATTTTTTTTTCCCAAAAACACCTAATCCTAATAAGAAATTTGGAGAAATCATTCCTTTTCTTTAATCTCTAAAACTCTAAAGAGATAATTTGTGAAGAAAGAAAATTCGTTTTCCCCCAAAAAAGATCAAAAAAGAAGAATTGATAATTACATCAAAAATAAAAAAGAAACAGGGGGCTACTGCAAATGCGGTGCGTGCCCCTTTCGTGTTCCCATCGGAAATGCTAACTGAAAAGGAGAAAGAAGCAATTCTGACTAACCTTTGTCATATATCCAACCCGATTTCAGCCTCCAAGCGGCATTCTATCCATACAACAGAAACGGAACCAAACCTGATAGCAAAGAATATTTCTCCACATATAAAGGAAACTATTAATATGGTTGGGGCCAACCCAAAAAGAAGAAGTAAAAATAATAGTGACACTGAAATTAGTGGTGAAATTAAAACTAAAAGTGTTTCTAAAAATAGCATAGAGGGAAACTATTATACTGAAGGGGATTATGTGCGAGTTTACCCCTGAAGAAATTTTACTAGAACTAAAAAAAGTTGCTCCCGAGGTAGGAATATTTAGTGTGCTACCATTCTCAACAGCTAGGTCTAGAGCCCAGGGGTTTAAGCTGAATATTTTCATGGTACAACTTGAACAGAGTGTAAAAGCAGTAAGGCTAGCTAATGTTAAATATCTCCTGCATCAAAAAGTTTGGTGGCAGAAAATTATCAGATCAGGTCCCACTCAGTGTTATAAGTGTCAACGATTTGGTCATGTTAGCCAAAACTGTAACCTTGTTAGAAGATATGTGAAATGTAGCTTAGACCATGAGAAAGACGGTTTCCCAAAGAATAACGTAGGGGAAAACCCGCCTAAACCGGTCTGCGCCAATTGCAATCAGGAAGGGCATCCAGCTAACTTTAGAGGGTGTCCGGAATATAAGAAATATATAGAAAGGAAGGAAAGCAATAGGGCCCAGTCAAAATTAGTCACGGAAAACAGAAAGAAATTTATAGATAAAGCAGTTAACAATTTTGTAGACCCTAAAATTTCATTTGCCAAAGTACTAGGTCCTAAGTCCTCAGGTTTCAATAACACAGCAAGTAATGATTTTCTTCTAGACTTTATGGAAGAACCCAATGTTCTTTTTGGACTACCTTTGCAGTCTTACGAACAAAAGTCAACGAATTTTGGCCAAGCTACTTAAAACTATCAAACCTAGAAGAAAAAGCGCAGTCTTATAAAAATTTCTGTATCTCTATCGGCAACACATAAAATGTTCAACATTAAAATCCTTAATATTAACGTTAACTCTTTGGTTTCACACGAAAAAAGACTGTCTCTCTCACGAGAACTTTGAGAAATTAATCCTTTAGTGGCCTTCATAACGGAAACTTCTTTTTAAAAATAGTCACAAACCCTCCTTCGAAAGGTATGAAATGTTCAGAAATGATTATGGCAGGGGTACTGCAATTTTAATTAAAAAGGGCATTAAATTTGACGCAATTGGTTTGGACTTTAAATTTATCTCGGTCACTCTAGTGAGTCTCCCATATGTTGGTCAGCTAGGCAATTGCAATAAATTGTTGCTTGCAGCAATATATATACCTTGTAACCTAGGTGTTAACATTAAAAATGACTTCGATAAATTATATAACTTAACTAGACAGTTCAATGGCGCCATTATCGGTGGTGATTTTAATGCCAGACACGAGCTCTGGGGAGACTCCAAACGCAATTTCAATGGACAACACCTACACTCGTCGTTTACGAATATGCCTTTCTTGGACATGGAGATTTTAAATGCGGGGCCTTCTTTCCCTAGATCTTCATCTCACATTGACCTTTTCATGGTTTCCTCTTCAGTTCTGAATTTTCCGAGCTCTGAAAATTTTGAGTGCTATGCAATCCAATTTGTATCCGATCACTTTGGACTTGCACGCACTAAACATTAACTTCAGAAGGCTCGATCTATTTAGATCCCAACCTTGTACTTTCTGATCATACAAGCATACTAAAGGGAATGACTTTCTCAAAGACATTGGCTCTAAATTATCGTTTTCGTTACCTCCTGACAATCACAATCTAAATAATAGTGAAATTGATAACCGTATCACAACCTTTACGAACACTTTGAATGGCTGCATTGCAGATCATTCCAATCTAATTGAAGTTGGCAACAATAAATTCTACAGAAACACTTCAAATCTAACTCTTAAATTGATAAAAAACAAGGAAAAACTGGCTCCGCATCCTAAAAAACATATTGCACAATTCCCTAAATAGAGTTAATAATATTTACAAGGAATGGTCCGTCCGCATTTCCTGTCTTAGTAAGATTATAAGAGATAGAATTCGGACCGAAATAAATGAAATCTTTCGCAATAGGCTCAAGTTAATTAAGCCATCTCCACAGACTTTTAAAGAAATATTTAAATTAATTGGGAGGAGCTCTGCACACTTAGATTTGTCTAATATATGTTTGATTGATGAAGGTCGTGAACTTTACTCCATTTCTGATAAACTTAGTGCATTTAAATGCTTTCATTCTGGGCTATTCGATGAAAAAAATCCGCAGTATAACTTAACACTAAATCAGAAAGTACAGAGTGGGCCAAAATTCACCAAATTTAGACGTTGCCGATGATCTGCGGGTTTTAATTCTTGCACCAATTGCACCTTATATGGGAATAACAGTAAATGGCGAATTTTGGCCAACCCTGTACATAGGGACATAGACTCTATCTCAATTCATACAACGCACACTTTCTCATGCTTCAATCATAATAATAGAGCATCTAAACCGTCAAGCACTGAATTCTTTGTATCATCTAACTCAATAAGTTCTATTATTAAAAATCTAAATAGGAAAAAATCGTTTGGTCCGGATGGAATTCCGAACTTTATTTTGGTCAAATCTTCTCAACAAATCTCCCCCTTTTTAACGATCATCGTTAATAACTGCCTAAACAATAGCTACTTTCCTAATGTGTGGAAAGTTGCAAAACTAATTCCCATTGCGAAAAGCAAAACTTCAAACAATATTGTAGCGTGTTATTCTTTCGGTTCGATGATATTAGAATGATAACACTTTTTATTTATGTGAATTTAGCGTATAAACTTTATTTGTACTTATTTCTGCTTAACAATTAGTCTTAAAAATATTTGTCTTTCAATAATTTAATTATTACAATTATTTATCACAGTTTTAGAGCTTCACTATTTTAATTACTTTCACAAAAATAATCTCGTTTCCAATCTCTGCTTTGTATAATCTCTGACGAAGCTTTTCACTTCAACTGATCGATTAAGAATGATTTCAGGCTCGACCCTACAGCGCTTTTTATATCAGATTGGTCTATTTCGCGAACTTTCTTGAAAAGACTGGTCGTTTGGCTATCTAAAGCTAGATGGCAACGTCTAGAAAATTCTTATTCGATACACAAAGCAATGGTTCATTTCGGAGCTTTCTGGAACAGATCTTTTGTACATTAGATGGCGATATTTTCTCGAAAGCTCTAGAAATTCCAAGAATTGTTTTTGTTCGTGTGGTGTTTTTGTGTTAGTTGCTTTACTTAGAATACTTGTGTTGTGACAATGTTTTATTGTTATTGTTTGATGATTTTATGAATCACCAAGTATTCTAAGTAGAATATAGTGCACTACCCCCTTCTTAAATCTGTTCGTCCCGAACAGAACTCTTTTGGACCCGTGCCGCGATTCTTCGCTAACTGATTTGAATGAATCACCTTCATTTTTACTTTCGATGATTTTCGCTTTCGCCATACCACGTCCAAAGAGTTCATCTCGTTGGTGCAGTCACTATCTTTTAATTTGTTGTTTGCAGGTTCCTCAAATACTTTGTCCACCGGAACCCGTATATGCTGTCGAGATGATCTTTCCGGTGGAGTCTGTCTGGTGCTATCCTGTCCACTTGTGTCTTGCTTCAGTTCAGCGTCAACATATTGCCCCACTGCAGTTTCAGTTTCCTTTTGATGTCCTACAATCTTTGTGCAGGTGTCACAATTCCTGCACCAGCTTTTGACATCAGCTCGCCAGTGTACCCAATAGAATCGTTCTCGCACCTTCGCTAATGTTCTGTTGACTCCCAAATGTCCCCCT
Organism: Xylophagus ater; assembly: GCA_963422695.1. NCBI lineage: Eukaryota > Metazoa > Arthropoda > Insecta > Diptera > Xylophagidae > Xylophagus > Xylophagus ater. The sequence continues at coordinate 12,660,881 of OY730482.1, read as the reverse complement.
GAAGTTCCAGCATGTACTTCACCAAGTACCTCATGTACTTTGGACTTAGGCACGATCAACTGCATTAGTTTGGCTTTTCCATCAGGAGAATCCCATTTTCTCCTCAGAACGCCATTTTATATCTGTAACGAGTCCCACTGAGCCCAATAACTTTTTGTCGTATCACTGCGTATTGCGATATCGCTCCATTTTGGACGCTGACCTCTTTTCTTCCATTTAAGGATTGGTCCAACATCTTCATCCTTTAGCTGCGCGTTTCGGATGCTCGACATGTCATCGCCTCCAATCCTTAATGTACGGATAGCTACTACCTTTTTCACATTCCTGCAGTCCTTACTCGTTTCCTCAAAAACCCCTTCAGCATCTACGACACTGGATTTACTTCTTTTCCTTCTATTTTTACTTTTTGACAACTCCGTGTCTTGAGTTGTCAGTCCAATGTCGTCCGTCCGTTTCATTTCTACAACAGCATTTGCATCTGACGTAACTTGTTGGTCTCGTAGATTTGATTTGGTGTCGCTGGAATCTGCTTCCTCCAACGTTAGCGGGAACTCAATATTTCCACATCGCAATAACCTATCTTCAATGTTCACACTCACTCCATTCTGCTTCATGAAGTCCAGGCCCATGATACAATCGTCCATTATATCAGCCACCAAAAACGTATGTCGAAACACATACTCATCTAGCCCCAATGCTAGAATCACTTCACCCAGAATCGGAGATGATTCCCCTGTAACCGTTTGAAGAACACTGTTACTGCTTCTGCTCATGTGTTTCCTACTAATGAGCTTCCTGTTCACGATGGATCTACTTGCACCCGTATCTACGATGATCCTGCATCGATGATCAGCAATTACTCCTTGCGTCGTTAATCTGTCGTTACTCTGTTGTAGGAGAGAGACTGATACCATAATCGGTGCTTTTGTCTGGTTGGGGCACTGCCGCTCTAAATGTCCTTCTTTACCGCAGCCCCAGCATTTCAGTCTTCTTTTAGTATCGTTCAATTCCAATTCCTGGATAGCTTGCTGCACATCCGCCTTTATCTTTTCGGTTAGTTGGTCTATCGTTAGTTCTGTTGAGTCTTCATCAACCATAGCAGCTCGTACCATTGGAACCGCCCTTGTTGCTCTCTTTGCAGCTTCCAATGTCAACGCGACAGCCAACACATCGTGCAACATGCGCTTTCCACTAATCCGGACCTTGAACTGAATGTCTGCATCCCGAATGGCATTGGTGAATCTTTCTGCAGCCAAGTCATTCTGCAGCTCCAGGGGATAATCGGGGTATGACAAGTATACCAACCGCTCAATATCTGCTGACAACTCCTGAAGTGTCTCTCCAGATTCTTGCATTCTGTTGACGAGCTCCATTCGGTATACGTCCTTCATGTGGTTATCCCCATATCGAATGTCCAATTGTGTTACAATGTAATTGTAATTCTTCTCATTTTCTGGTGAGATTGTCCGCAATAAATCGGCTGCGTTACCCCGTAGAGCCAGAATTAATGCTGTGGCTTTTTCTTTATCGGACCAGCCGTTCGCACCAGCAGCCGCTTCAAACTGTCGTTTGTATACTGGCCATGAAGTTTTGCCGTCAAATATTGGTGGCTTCATCCTTTTACCTGATGACTCAATATTTGGTTTATTTTCTTTGATGTCAGCCATTTTTGCTTCTATTTCTGCTACTTTTTGTTCCAATTTCTGGTCCAATTTTTGTTCTATGTTGCTTACTTCCGCGCGAACTGTTGTAACTTCTGTAGTTATTTTGTCTTCCAGTTTTTGTTCAACTTTACTTACTTCTGTGCGAACTGTAGAGACTTCTGTAGTAATTTTGTCTTCTAAGTTCGCAACACTGGATTCAACTTGAGATTTTAATTCACCCATACTAGACTCCATTTTGGTTTCTAGTCCAGAAACGCTCGACTTAATTTCGCTTTCAAGACTAGATTTCATTTCATTCTGCATATCAGATACATTCGTAATTTTACTTTCAAGACTTGCAGAAGTCGAATCTATTTTACTCTGTAAACTCGAAGCAGTTGAATCCATTTTGGTTTGAAGACTAGAAGCATTTGTTTTCATTTCTTCTTGTAGACTAGAAGCATTTGAGTCCATTTTAGTCTGAAGACCGATCATCATAGCCATAAGCGTTTGTAAATCATCCTGAACACTTGCTGTTGTTTCAGCCGCGTCTTCGTTGGTAATTTCTTTTTCGTTTCCCTCTTTCAGAATTTCACTAAAGTCGAATGTGCTACTATCTAGTTCTCTTTCTACACATTCAGCGATTACTCTTTTCCTCTTTTCTGTTTTAGTTCCCTTGGAAGGTAAATACCACACACTCAGAACTGTGGATAGTTCTGATGTACTCAAACTATCTAATAATTTACTTTCCATTGTTCAAATATTTTTTTAATTGTTCACGAAATTCTTATGTTCTATAGAAACTTCTCGCACAGTATCTAAATACCACGAAATTTCCCAGTATAATCTTAATTTCTACGAAATTTCTCGTACAATCGAAATTTTCACACGATACACGACGTATAACCTCAAATTTCGCACAATCGAAATTTTCATACAACTCATACAAAATTTCTTGTACGCCCCTGAAATTTTTCACACAATCGAAATTATTACACTCAAATTTCGAAATTTTTCCCACAGAAGTTTCCAGTTTTAACTTCGAATTTTCTTGCAGAAAATTTAGCACAATTGTTTTTCCCGCACTGATTCACAATAAATAATCCCACTTCTGACACCAATGTAACGTGTTATTCTTTCGGTTCGATGTTATTAGAATGATAACACTTTTTATTTATGTGAATTTAGCGTATAAACTTTATTTGTACTTATTTCTGCTTAACAATTAGTCTTAAAAATATTTGTCTTTCAATAATTTAATTATTACAATTATTTATCACAGTTTTAGAGCTTCACTATTTTAATTACTTTCACAAAAATAATCTCGTTTCCAATCTCTGCTTTGTATAATCTCTGACGAAGCTTTTCACTTCAACTGATCGATTAAGAATGATTTCAGGCTCGACCCTACAGCGCTTTTTATATCAGATTGGTCTATTTCGCGAACTTTCTTGAAAAGACTGGTCGTTTGGCTATCTAAAGCTAGATGGCAACGTCTAGAAAATTCTTATTCGATACACAAAGCAATAATTCATTTCGGAGCTTTCTGGAACAGATCTTTTGTACATTAGATGGCGATATTTTCTCGAAAGCTCTAGAAATTCCAAGAATTGTTTTTGTTCGTGTGGTGTTTTTGTGTTAGTTGCTTTACTTAGAATACTTGTGTTGTGACAATGTTTTATTGTTATTGTTTGATGATTTTATGAATCACCAAGTATTCTAAGTAGAATATAGTGCAATATCAATAATTTTAGACCGATCTCAATGCTCTCAAACATTGGAAAGATTCTAGAAAAATGTTTATTGGACAAACTTGAGATTTTCTGCGAAGATAATAACATAATTCCGAATTCGCAATTTGGATTTGAGCGTGCTCACTCTACGGAACATGCGTTATTATATTTTCAAGACTCGATCATACACAACCTTCGCCAAAAGAAATGCACGGTGGCTTGTGCTATTGATCTTGAAAAAGCTTTTGATAACGTATGGTCCAAGGGGCTGTTGTTTAAATTACTCTCATTGCAATGTCCACCAGAACTGTTGAAAATCATTCTAAGTTTTCTCGACAACAGAAAGCTATTCGTACAAATAAGTAATGAAAGATCGGACTTCGTAGAGGTCAAATCAGGTGTCCCTCAAGGCTCCATCCTTGGCCCAAAACTTTTTAAAATCTTCCTATCGGACTTCCCACTATCCGGAAGTATTGCTAAAGTGATCTTTTACGCTGACGATACTACTCTCTTTGCGTCTACCACCCGCCCACATGATGCTCTGTGCCTGGTTAAATCTTTTCTAAACAAAGTGTTGAAATTTTACAAAGATTGGGGAATAAAAATCAATCTCGGAAAATGTGAGTTAATTTGCTTTCGTAATGCAAGTAAGAAAGGCCATTACTTAGCGGTAGGAGAAAGCAAGAATCTAAGGCTAAATATTCAAGGACAAGCTATCCCTCTAAAAACAAAAATTAAATATTTGGGGGTAAAATTCCATCACAGACTAAAATTTAATCCGCACGCAAGATTCGTGCTTAATAAAGCTAGAAAAGCCTTGGCTATCCTCAAATCCTTACTGTATTCCCCTGATTTGGAACCCAGAACTAAGCTTTTAATATAAAAGTCGCTAATTATACCAATCGTTACATATGCCTTTGGAATTTGGGTCTTTATAACCCCAAATGTTGCTTCGGAACTCCAAATCTTTGAAAGGAAATTAATTAGGCACTGCATCTCTAAATATAGAAGGATCGATGGAAAGTGGTTTCCCAACAATACTTTATATGATCAATCTAGAATAACACTCATCATTTTATATATGCTACGTCATGCATTTAGCAGATTTATGAAACTAAAAGACCACCCCAACCCGCTAATCAGGGGTATATCTCATAGAAATTCAGATAGTCCATTGGGGTCTGAGTATTACGCCTCCACAATTAGTGTTCTCAATGCAAGCTGAGCGGACTTAATGAGCCCCATCGGAGAGAATATGCATACTTTAAAATTCTATAGCAAGACTACGCCTGAAGTCTATAGGGGTTAACCCTAATTTGCCTCTCTAGTTCTCTGGCAAAATCTGAATTATAACTAACTAAGCAATAAACCTGGTGATGGATTCAGTTATCGCTTTGCATCCCACCTGAATTTTAAATCTCTGACTAAAAAAAGAGAAAGAGTAATTATTACTTTGTATTTAATATTATTATTGTTATTTTCTTTAGCTTTAAATCATAGTTAAATTGTAAACCATTGAACTGGTTTATTTGTTTTGTTTTTTCTGTCTAGTTCTAAGTTGTTCAATTAATTTTAAGCTTATCTACGAAAGGTAGTGCCGGGAGCAAGCACCAATTACAAGTATAATTGTTTTTATTACTACTAGGGGGCTCCGCCCCTGCTCGCTTCGCTCGCCAACCGCGGGTCCCGGAGTGGACTTCGAGTAGATTATAATTTTTAGTTTTCCTGTAATGTAATGGTAAAAAATGAAGCATAATAGAGTAAGAAGCAAAAAAAATATGTAACTACTTTTGTGATTTATTTCACAGCTTCTTCAAATACAATGTTTTTTATGACCTTTTGTTCTAGCTTGCACTCTATTTTTATACCTCCTCTGCTTCTACATCGTGATAGAGCGACATACAGTTGACCAAGTGCGAATAGAAATGATGACGTGCGATAATAGATAGATTATTTATTCAGTTCGGATTTGATATTACCGAAGCTGAGTTGGTCGAAGCATTTGTCTCGGTGGCGCGGCTGGTAAGCGCAGAATTTAGTATAACTACTGTACGTAAGTTGTGTGAGTTCAAGCCCAGCCGATGGCGCGTATATATTTATTTTCAGTTATAAAATTATTTATTCAGTTCCGATTTAATATTAACGAATCTGACTTACTTTAGTAATTGAAGTCAATGGCATAGTTAGCAAGAGATTCAGTTAGTAAGACAAACTGCCCTGAGATCGAATCCCCGTCGGTGCCGAAAATTTTTTTAGTTATAAATTATTTATTAAGCTTTTTCTACTACAAAATTTATAAATGATGTGCGGAAAAAACTTTTTTATTATAATAAATAGATAAAAAAGAATTTAACTGTCTAAACTTTATTAGTTTTCTATAAAATACTTAACGCTATAAGCTAGGCATACCATAACCCAGCAAAATATATAATAATAGTTGTATTGATATACATATGTATTACATAAACTTATGTACAAAAAAGGTCTCAAATAAAAAAATTTAAATCTAAATCTATCAATGAAAGAAAGTGATGAAAGCATTCATTGCAAAGAATTGAATACCCGATTGATGGTACACAATCGAAAGTATTCATTTTACAGAACAGATTAATGTATGAAATATAATAATAAGTACAAAACTTGTTTCTGATATTATTTTTTTAAATTCCTTATTAAAAACATTTTTAAACCTGAACACAACCTTTCCTGTAAGAATTGGATTGCGATTAGTACAACCATTTGTCACAATTTCTTCAAACCTTTTTTGAAAAATTGCCCAAAATTAAAAATTTTTTTTTCCAAATCTCTATGTTTTAGAAGATTCTAAATAGTTTACAATCATTTTTATCCAATGTCTGTCTGTCTGTTCGTCGTATTTTTGAAGCGATTTGCCCTAAAATTGCTAGAAGCGGTTTTTTCCACATGAGAACCATTCTATCAGAAGTTGGGTTCGATCGGACTAAAACTTCGGGTAGCTTTTTTGTGTTTTTAAATTACAGGGTGTTGTAACGTTATTGATTTCAATGACATTTGATGCACGATATTTTTCAAGGAAAGAGCAACTTCTGGTAGCTGCCGAACAGAATTCGGATTTCTTGTATGAAATGAAACAATTTTCGTACTATCTCCCATATTACTTTCATATATTGTAGTTAGAATAACTTACAAACGTGTTCCGATTTTAGTGAAATTTGGCGAGTTCCTTGACTGTCCGTTGCTTCTCGTCAGGATCCAAGGAGGGATAAAGGTCCTGCAGGAGGAATATTTAAAAAATCTTGCGTCAGGATTCAAGTGATGAGGACCCATTACCAAAACGTATCAATAAAGATGAAAAGGATAAAACAGGGCATCAAGTTAAAACCTTGAATTTCTAGTAATTTTCAAAAGAAATTGTATTAAGATTAACTTGATAGAGACCGAATGAACAGAATTATAAAAGAGGACGAACAAAATAAAAAAGAATCTCAAGTTTAAAACTCTGTTTTTAAATAATTTTTAGAAAATTTAATGTCAGGATTGACTTGATAAGGACCGAATGAAGGACGAAAAGGATGCAATAGTGTGTCAAATTATCAGAAAATTCAGGATATTAAGTAAAACTCAGTTTTGAATAACCGATTTTTTGGAAAGCGACGAAAGGCATTAAAACTTATATCCAGTTGGAGCTATCAATTTGATGGAATTTTCCGATAACTCCGTGTCAAGATTAACCAACATTATATAAAATGACGAAAACGACTGGCGCTGAATTTTCATATTTTATAGTTCTTTATAAAGTTTTTTGAAAAGTAAGACGATTTGAACATACATATGTATAGAAGTTTCTGTAGTTGTTTTGAGCTATAGCGCGTTTTCTTTTACAAAAATAAAAATTTTTACAAAAAACAAAAATTTTTAGGGTAAAAAAAATAAACTTAAAATGGCACTGAATCAATCACTGAATAAGAAAAACATGTGTTTCGAACTCAAGGATTGAACACCTGTTTACGTGCACCCATTCTGGTTGAGAAATGAACCGCAAAGTTTGAGAGTCGCTGTTGTGTTAAAATCAACTGTCACATCAAATCTAACCTCACAGTCTTTTACGAAATGTTTAAGCAACACAACGTGCACTTGTTGGACAAATGAATATATTAATTTAATTTGTACCAAGCGTGTATTTACTTTCATATCATTTTCCAACAGGTTATGGGCCCAGAACAGAGAGGACAGATCCAAGGACTCAAGATTTAAACAAAAAAGAGAAAGTACCACAATTAAGTATGAATAATACTCCGATAATTTAAAAGTTGATGGGACGGGAGAATTATACCACGTGGGCTTTTGGTATGTAAGCTTGTTTGCAGCATGAAGACTTATTGAACTGTGTAGAAGGGAACGATAACGCAGTACCCGAAGATGTAAATGTACATCGAGATGTTAGAGCGAAATCCAAGATCATTTTAATGATTCAGCCATCAAATGTTCATGCACAGAATGCAAATACAGCAGAAGAAGTATGGGACAAGCTGAAAGAAACATTTGAAGATTCCGGTTTAACGAGGAAAGTATCCTTCATTAGAACGTTAATCACAACCAGATTAGAAGATAGTAGTTCAATAGAAGAATACATCAGCAAAATTATTAGTACAGCACAGAAACTAAATGAAATCAAATTTGAAATAACCGATGAATGGTTAGGAACCTTTTTGTTAGCCGGCTTGTCAGATGAGTACAAACCAATGATAATGGCTATAGAAAATTCAGGAATGGTTTTAACTGCCGACTCAATTAAAACCAAATTGATGCAAGAGACAAAGCAGACTCCAGTAGTAGCATTAATAAATAAAAAGAAAAAGGCACCCCGTTGTTTCAACTGTAATAAATATGGTCATATGGCAAAAAAGTGTCCAGAAAAAAAAAATGTAAATGGCAGTTCAGCGTCAAATTCAAATCAGTAGAAATCAACAACATTATTTTCAGCTTTTAGTAAAAATAATAGTAATTGTTTCGATTGGTATATTGATTCCGGAGCTTCTGCTCATATGACGCCGAATGGAAACTGGTTGAAAGATATGAAAATGTCTCTACAGAACTCGGTGTTCAAACACCGATCAATGTGTATATTATCGAGATGGTTCAACTAAAATGTTAATTGTAGCAATATACGTCGATGATATACTGATATTCTCTAATAATCATCAGTTGAAGCTGATGTTGAAAAATAAACTTAATGAAAATTCAAGATGAAAGACCTAGGTTAAGTAAGACATGTACATGGTTTTCTCATAGAACGTGACAGACACCAAGGAAAACGGGGTTGATCAACATAAATACATACAAGACGTTTTGTCAAAATTTGGTATGTGCGATTGTAATTCAGTTTTGACACCGCTTGATTCAAATCAGAAATTGTCCAAAGATATGTCACCCAAGAATGAATCAGAACGCCTTGATATGCAACAAATTCCATATCAACAAGCTGTTGACTCTTTTTTATATGTTGCACAAGGAACTCGACCTGACATATCGTTTGCCGTGAGTTTGGTCAGCAGATTCAAGAATAATCCAGGAAGAGCACACTGGAATGCTGTTAAGACAATATTTCGTTATCTTAAGGGATTCATTCATTCAAAATTAGAATATTCAAGAGATTCAAATCCAGAAATACTTGGATATACTGATGCAGACTGGGCTAGTGACATAGATGACCGACGTTCCGTTGCAGGATATGTATTTTTACTACAAGGTGCTCCGATATCCTGGTACACGAGGAAGCAACAAACGATCGCTTTATCTATTGCTGAGGCAGGGGTGTCAAGAGGCATTATGGTTAAGGCAATTAAATGAAGAACTCGACTTTAAGAAGACATCACCACCAATCGTAATCATATGCGACAACAAAAGCGCTATTGACTTAGCTTCAATTTCGAAATACAGTGCTCGTACGAAACACATAGACATTCGTTAACATTTTATCCATGAAAAATTGGAAGCTAAAGAAATTTGCATCAAACATATTGGTACTGATGAAATGGTAGCCGACATTCTAAGAAAGAATCTACCACGGATAAAACACATTAATTGTACCAACGGAATGAGAATGATTGATTTCGAGAAAACAAAGGACTCCAGTGGGAGTGTTGAGAAATGAACTGCAAAGTTTGAGAGTCGCTGTTGTGTTAAAATCAACTGTCACATCAAATCTAACCTCACAGTCTTTTACCAAATATTTAAGCAACACAACGTGTACTTTACTTGTTGGACAAATTAATTTATTAATTAAACTTGTACCAAGCGTGTATTTGCTTTCATATCAATTTCCAACACTTCTGACGCATTTTGGTAGCTTTATAGATGCCATGTATGCCATGTATAGTGAGTGACAAATGGCTATACTAATCGCAATCGTGGTTTCAAATTTCCAAACGAAACTGTAATAAAATGATCAGGGTTCCGTTCACTCGATCACACCGGTGTAAAAACAGTCGGTGTAAGTTAATGTCAAAGAAGCCGGTTTCGAAAAATGTAAATTGTTTGCGAGTGAACGATCGTAGTCGTATTCGAAGGCAATTAGTGTCACTGATACACTGTGATAGTGATACTGATTGTATACAATTAGTGGCGCGGGCCCCTAGGCTGCAGCCTAAGTTGCCTAATGCATGTCAGTTCGAAAACCTTCATCGATTCTAATGGCGTAAGAAATAAATATGCTAAACCATGGATTACAGAGGGTCTACATTAGCCAACATTTCTGGTATACCAGCTGGCTTACCAGAAATATTGGCTAATGTAGACCCTGTGTTACCAGAAAAATTGGTATACCAGGAGGGTCTACACTAGCTTTTTAGCAACCAATTTTGCTGGTATACCAGAAATATTGGCTAATGTAGACCCTGTGTTAGTATGCTAGTCTATCGCTAAACGGCAGTAGAGGGGTTAATAACAACTAGTCGTGGTCATAAATGTGGAGTAGTAGAGATATTAATTTTCTGTCTCATGTGGGCCGACAAAAGAGACCATAAAAACTTGCGTTAAATATATGGAAAACAACATCAACGCAAATTTTAAATGCTAACTATAACCATAAATTAACTAGAGATTTCGTTTCCCTTGTTTCCATACAAAACTATGCAAGATAAATGGTCACTTTTATATTCTCCCTGTTTTTAATTTATAAAATTGTTAATTTCTGTTGATACCTTATTTTATTATGAACACATAGGAACCAACAAATTTAACCTATTCAAGCTATAAATATATTGATATAATATTTTGTTTAAAATTCTTCAACCCAAATTTGCACACATACATAAGTTTAGAATTCCAAATTTTCAAGTTTTTTAAATTTTTAGGATGAATTTTCAATTTCATGTTCTTTAAGGTGCCAAAAGAATTTAACAATTAATCCTCTTTTAAATTAAAAGTTTTGAAAAATTGAGTTAAAGTGAAAGTCAATTTTTCTATACTTTAATTAAATATTTTTATTTACTAAAATACTTTGCTTTAGAAAGAATGCACTAGAATCAAAACGTTTTGTTGTTTAACTTAACAAATTTTTATCAATCGAATTAAATACTCTGGCATATAAAAATGGTTTTCAAAAATAAAATAAAACGTAAAAAAATCTTTACTCTCATTCAAACTTGACATAAACGTCACCTCGCAGGGGCAACATAATTTTTATATTCATAAAAAGCTTTTAAAATCCAAATGAAATGCATTCAGGCATGAATAGTGAAAATGAGAGCGAGAGTGGAATGAATAAAAACGAAACACAAGTTGAGAAATATTTTTTATATTTTTTTATGTTAAAGATAGAGAAAATTAATACAATTTGAATGGAATTAATCAGACAACATCCAAAACAATGCGAGCGAGATAAAATTGCATAAAAGCAATTTGATTTTCAGTCGGTTACAATTTTCAGTTCAAATTTAAAAAATTGCATTTCATGCAATACTGTTATTACGATTGAAAAAAATGTGTGTTGATTTTCTTTTTTTATTTTTTGTCGAAATAAAATAAATAATTTTTGAAAAATGATTTATGTTCTATGGGATAAATAAAATTAAACTTTTTTTTTTATGAATACAACCCATAAAAGGAATGAAAATTTTATAAATAGAGAGAGAAGAGACAGACGCTTTTTTATCACCAATTTCGTGTTTTCTTGATTAAATAAAAGTCTTTGGTAAGAGTGTACGTGACGGTGTGTGGCGGTGGGTTAATTTAGTGCAAAACCCAATATAATTTTGTGAATACTGCTCCGTTTGCATTGTACGGCGATGCACGCCACCACAACCCGAACCAAATTAAACTGATAGTTCGCCAGTGGCGCGCACTTTTTTCATTATGGAATCCTAGTAGCAACCATTTACTTTTGTTTTTAGGTTAGTCAATCGTGATCCGTGTTAGTCAGCGGACGTGCTTCTTTCTTCGGTAAAAGAGAATTTGACCGACGACCAGAAAACAACAATTGCTTTAAAATTATAAAACAAATTTTATTATTTTTTAGTTAAAATAAACTAACCTTCTTTTTTATTTACATTTTAATATTATTTCTTTTTGTTTATTACTTTTACTTTGTCGAAAATATGCAACGAGTTTTATAAAATTTTTGTATATTGAAAAACATGATTCAAATAATTTTTATTTCCATTTACTTGTTTTCGTAATAAATGAAAAAGTGGAAGAAATTTTTAAAAAATGTGATAAAATTTTAATTTTAACATTTTGTTAAAAAAAAATATGGTGCTTTTTATTACAAATATAATAATAAAATTTATTAGTGTTAACTTCTAAAATATCTGTTAAATAATTTAAAAAAAAAATTTGTTTGCTTTCAAAACAAAGCCACCTAAAACTCCAACTGTCAAAATTGTGAAAAAGACTAACGTATTTTTTTATTACTATTTTGTTGAAAAAGTTAAAAGGGTTAGCATACTCGAATAACTGCAAATATATAAGGATTACAGCGTTTCTAAAATTAATTGGAGTTTTTTTTTGCTTCTAAAAAAAACGCAGCATTTATTTTATATAAAAGGAAAAACTGTGCCTAAAAAATTAAAAAAAATTTACATTTTTTTTAATGGAATATTACAAATGCACCCACACAGGTATATATATAATACATCTGTTTGCATAAAAATTTGTGTTTTATAAATAAATAAAAAATAGAAGGCAGAAACACAATAATAGTAAAAATAAATAAAAAAGTGGGGAAAAGCGAAAGCTTTTTTTTTATAATAAAGATTGAGAACAGAAATGTTTTGTCACCTAGTTTATAATCCACTTGACACAGTTTTGGATTAAATATTAAATAATAATAATTACTATTACATAAAATATTTTAATTATTTATGATAACTTTTAAGGTAAAAGAAGGTAGAATATTAGTTTCTTCGTGTAAGCTTAATACATTTTTTTTTTCATTAAATTTAATTTTTGTTTTGGTAACAGTAATAATGGAAATTAGTTAATTTTTTATTATTAAAAAGAATAACATATTTTTTTCGCTTTTTTTCATAATAAAAGAAAATTCTTTTAAAAATAATAATGTTTCGGAGAAAATACCAAACATATAAAAAACATTGTTAATGTTATTTTTTTCTTTATGGAAATTAATAAATAGTTGTTTTTTTTTGAGTAAGAAAAAGAAATTATCTTCCGTGTGAAAATCGATTAAAATTGACAAATAGCAAAATCATCTATAAAATATTTAATAAACCAATAATTAAATTAATTTAAAAACAAAAATTAGTTACCACATTGTTTTGTGTTCAAAGAAGTAGTTAAAATATATATAAAAGAAAATTGTCTGAACAACTTACAAAAAAGTAAAAATTAGGGATACAAATAAAGAAAATGTGTGTTTTATTGTGATGTTTTCTTCTAATTTTGAGACAAGTTAGTTTTCATAAAACCAAAATAAAAACATTCAATAACATCAGGATAAACAAGAACATTAAAACGTAAATTAAAGAAAAAAAAAATCCGTCCAAAAAATTAAAAGCAACTAATAGTAGGCAAAAAAAAAACAAAAAATAGTACAGTATTTGCAAAAAGAGCAAATAAAAAATATAATCAATTTCCAAAAAGAAAATATATTAGAAAATGTTATTAGATATGGAGCAACAACAAACAACAGCGTCGTTTATGTCGTCGCTCAACATATCACCATTTACAATGAATTTAGAGCAACAACCGTCGAGTCCGACTCATGGTGCAACATCAACTCAATCAGCAAATAATAATAATAATAATAATAATGATAATAATAATAATAATAATAATAATAATAATAATAATAATAGTAATAATAATAATAATAATAATAATAATAATAATAATAATAATAATAATAATAATAATAATAATAATAATAATAATAATAATAATAATAATAATAATAATAATAATAATAATAATAATAATAATAATAATAATAATAATAATAATAATAATAATAATAATAATAATAATAATAATAATAATAATAATAATACTAATAATAATAATACTAATAATAATAATAATAATAACTCAACAAACAATCACAATGATAACTCAACAATAAATTCCGGTGATAATGTATCACCACCGGATTATTCATATGCAATTGGTAACACTAATTTGCATCTGGGTAGTACCAATAGTAGCAACAATAATAACAATAATCCAACAAATAGTAATTCACATCACCAACAGCATCATCACCATCAACACCATCAACAACCACAACAACAGCACCATCAGCATCTCCAACAACCGCAGCATTATCATCAACAAAACGTTCCGAATCAAAATTTCTCATATTCTTATATTTATAATTTTGATTCACAATATATTTTTCCGACAGGATATCAGGATAATACGTCATCGAATTCTCAACATAGTGGCGGTGGTGGAAGTAATGTTAGTGCTTCGAATAATAATAATAATATTCTTGGTGGTAACTCGAATGGTGGTTCGAGTACTGGTGGTTATATATCATTAATACCACCATCAATTGGAACGACTGTTGGTGGTACTACATCATCAACGACACAGTGCGGCGGTATCGGTGGCGTAGGTGGTAGCATTATTGGTATCGGTGGTGGTAGCGGTAATAATAGTATAGGTGGTAGTGGCAGCAATGCAATCGGTAATGGTGGTAACGGCGAACAAACTGATTTTAAGTATTTATTTGAAGAATTATGTCCAGTTTGTGGTGATAAAGTAAGCGGTTATCATTATGGATTACTAACATGCGAATCATGCAAAGGTTTTTTTAAACGGACTGTACAAAATAAAAAAGTGTATACGTGTGTAGCTGAACGTTCGTGTCATATTGATAAGACCCAACGGAAACGATGTCCGTATTGCCGTTTTCAAAAATGTCTTGAAGTTGGAATGAAATTAGAAGGTAAGAATTTGTTTTTTTTCGTTTTTTTTTTATTATAACGGAAGGAAACATTGCTCAAAAGTTTCAAATGAAGTCTTCCCTATAACTGGTTTTTCGTATAACAAAAAGACTTAGGTGGAAGAAGTAATTTTCCTATAGACAACTTTCACTGTATTAATCAGGAAGCGGAGTTGTTTGTAGTGACATGTATGAAACGAAAAATAAAAATTACCCTAAAATTAGGAACGAAAAATCATGTAAATAAGTACTTGTTATGAGCGAACAATTTCTTATGAAATGAAATTTTTTTCCCATGAAAAGTTGTTATCATTTCATCTGTAAATATAGTAAGTGATTTTAAATTATCTTTCAGGAAATATTTGAATCGATTTCGTTATAATTAACTTACATTAATTCGTGAAACTCAAAAGATGAGCAAAAATTTCCAAAAAAACCTAATTTATTGAAAAATTACATAGAAACATGTTTTTATCTTGGATCATAAATTAGATATACATATGCTTAAGACAATATTTTTTCTGTAAAAAAGATATTTATTTATTTTTATTTTTTAGTTTTATTTCTTTATAACTTTTCGTTGGAAAATTTTTTGTAATATAAAATTTAGTTTTCCTTTTACCTGTTTGCAAATTTAAAACAATTATCCTTTTACCTGGTCTTTCAAGAAATTTTATTTATTCGAAAAAGAAACAAATATTATAGTGGTATTCCCTTTTCGTTGTAAATAGAAGTGTGTCGTTGTATTAAGACTGTTCCACATTATCATCGCCGCGCATACAAGATGGTTAATAAATTCGTTAATGTGTGAAGATAACAGTGTGGAAGGTAGACAATTTCGTTAATGTGTACTCATATGTGTTGGTTAATAAGTTAAATGGTGATTGGTCCGGTTCTATTTTGCTATGAGTCAATCATATCTGAATAGCTGTCAAATTATTTAGTTTTGTAAAATTGAAGTTAATATTCACTATAAACATGTAATTTTTAAATACTTTATCGCTGAAAATAATTTTTTATTATCACAGAGTGTGCAAAGGAAGAAATTATAAAATTAATTGCGCTTTATGAAGCGGAAAAATATTCTGTGATGCGAAAAAAAGTTATAAAATAGAAAATTTCGTATTAAAATGTATTTTTGTATTAAAACAATTACTTTAATTGTTTTAAATCTCCAGGATCATATTTCACAATTATTTGAAATTTATTTGCACTCATTCTACACCAAATTAATAAAAATATTAGAAATGGAGAAATCGTATTGAGTAAAAGTGTCGAATTTTCAGATGACTAGTCTGGACACAATCAATCAACCTCACATGAGTCTTCTTCTTCTTACCTGTTTGCATTAACGAATTTGTTAACCATCTTCTATGCGCGGTGATGATAATGTAGAACAGCGTTTAGGTGCATTTGTTTTTTTTTTCTATACGAGTTCACATCTAATCGCCAGCACTAGGGGAATACAACCATTATATTTTGTAGAGGTGAATACAGTTTTTAAATTTAAAGAAATTCGTTTTTTGAGAAAAGAAAACATTGTAAGCGGATCCCAACTTCAGAAATTGTAATCTGACAGAAATAATCATAACTTCCAAATTGATGTGAAAGTAATATTTGTGTTTTTTAACTAAATTTCAAATTTTAATTCGGCCCTATGTTTAATTCTGCTCTGTTTCGGACAAGGACCAAGAACAATAAAAAACTTTATTGTTGGTCGCATATATTCAAACCACATTGAAATTAAACGTCGAATGCAAAAAAATACCAATTTGTAAATAATTTGTGTAGAAAATAGTTGAAGGTACAAAAATAATCCATTTAAGAAAATCCAAATTTATAAAAAGTATAAATCGTTTTGAAAGGTTTTTCAATTTACACTTTTCATATTCTCGAACAAAAATTGTCATAATCATCAGGACAACATTCAAGTATCATAATATATACAAGTATATATAAACACAAAACATAACCATTTATATGTTCAATACTGGAAAAAAGAAATGAGGTATGAATTTCTGGTCAAAGTAAAAGTTAGTGTAAAGTTGTTGTATTCAATGCAAAATTTTGCTCTGCTCTGGAGCAACTTGTGAAAAAAACGCACCTAATATGAACTTCTATTAAGGTTCGGCTCTTCAAACATCCTGTAAAAATTTCAAGTAGATTTAAAGCTTGATTTTTGTACAATCATTGTAAAGCAAAGAACAGAGACAATACAATATTTGTAGAAAAACGCGTTAAAGTGTAATTAGTAGATTCGTTTGTACGGCACTCGACCTTTTTGTGTTCCAAACTGGAATTTTGCAATTTTGGATATAAATGAAGTGACATTTTACTTTGGAAGGATAATAATTCCGAAAAGGTAATTTGACTTTTATTCCTTTAATTTTTACACAAAATTTGTTAGACCTTTGATCTATATTTCCAGTTTGTTCCGTAAACTGTTTCGATAACTCGAATTTACTTGGCCATTTTTCATCCTTTCTTTTTATGCCCTATGGCAGGCACTAAGAGCGTATATTAGTTTTGTCACTAGGTGTGTAACACATCAAAATAATCATCGTAGAAAGGTGTCAAGGGTATGGTTGTGTAGGGAATGAAAAGTTATATCTTTTTATGCATGTCCGTTCGTCCGTATACAAGATGACTCAAAAATGCGTTATCCGATTAGTTGAAGTTTACAATGTTAGTTGGTTATTCTTTAACTGGATTTGGTATTGCATTTCAGCAAAATCGACTGAGGGGGAGCGAAGTTATTAAGCAAAAACCGGGGTGAAGAGTAAGTTTTGTCGTTTTTTTATGTGGTTTTTCGGATTTAATAGGAAAATTTGTTAAGCAATTTTGTTTAAATTAATCACATTGGTTAACAACATAAATAGACAATACCATGTTAAATTTCAGTAAAATCGGCCCAAGGATAGATAGAAAGAAATAATTCTAAGATAAAATGAGCGGCTATAGGTCGATTTACAGTTACTATATGTTTTAAATTAAGTTATTACATTGTTATGACTGAGTATGACCTTTCTCCTAATATTCTTCCAATATAAGCTCATTGAATCAATTTAACTTTAAAAATACACAAATTCCAAGTGGCAACAAAAAAAACATATACTGTAATTACAACCTTTCAGTCAGGAATACTATCGTACATTTTAATCATAATTTTGAAGCCCACAAATTCAGAACTTTGCATTAAAATCGCAAAAATTGTGAATTAAAAAACAAGTTAATACTAAAGATTAAGTTCGAAAAAATGTATTCAAACAACTACAAAGCTTACAATAAAACCAGACAAAAAGGTGGCGAAGCCGTTACAAATCTCATCGCGTTTAGTACGCAACTCAAAAAATAATAAAGAGTGAAAGTTAAAAAATTTATGATGTAACGCAGTCGAAAAATCTTGGTTTAACACATATGAGTTTGGTATTTGTATTTAAAAAAAACGATTTTTCTGTATTACGAAAATATTTAAGTGGCAGAAACGACTTCGTAATAGGAACGGTTTTAATATATTTGAGCCGAGCAGTCCGATTCAATCGCATTATGTAGAACAAAAGCTCTTTATTCTGCCTTTAAAAGCATACAGAAACGCTTTGGTAAGTACACAGAAGACAAAAAAATATATAGTAACTTAAAATCGGCTTATAGTCGTTTTTCTGATGTCCTTTGGCAGAATTGGAACAGAAAAACAGCCAAAACTAATAATGGCCCTTATTATGAATGACAATTATCAACGATTGATAATTGATAAAATTTATTAATCGAAACAACTTTTGGTATTACGAACATGGATTGATAAAATAGTTCACCATTGTGAATAAAATCATTTTGACGTTTTTCAAAAAGTCAATTGTGTAAAAATAAAATTTTATATGAAATGACTTATTTTTTATTTCAAAACAAATTCTTTAATAAAACTACAACCTTAAATCTAAATATAAAATCAAACTTCTATCAGGAACCTACAAGTTATTTTCTTTCACATGGAACTTGCAATTCTGTCTCTCATACGACTACTTTCATTCAATGAATTTGTAGACTCGTTTGGGTTGGCACATGACACGCGAACTGCGAACTACAAATTGCGAATATACGCAAATTTTGACATTTCTTTCACACTATTGCGAATTGCGAATAAAATATTTAGTGTTTTAAAAATAATTTTAAAAAACTATTAAAATAATAAAGAAATAAAGTTTTTAATTTTCATATTAGTTAAAAAATGAATGAACCCTAATAAAAACAAATCTACTTAAATCAAAATTAGAAAAATTGATATTAAAAACCAACGAATTTTTTATTCGCAACTATGGGTTCCACAGTGGAATGCGAATAATGACTTGAGAGTTCGCGAACAGCTGTTCTAATTCGCATGAAAGAAATTGAAATTGGTAGTTTAATTAATTTAACAAAATAATTAAAGTCTTTTTGATGACATTAGGTGTGTTAATCAATTTTAAAAATTGTATGTAGTACAATTAATCAAACAAAATTCGTTAAACCTGGAATAGTTGATTTGTTCACAATTCGCAGTTCGCAGTAAATCTATTCTGCAAATATTATTCAAATATTATTCAAATAGATATGTCACTACCTGGGCTAATAAGTACGAGCGGAAGCATAAAAAAACAAATTTTTTGGCAAAAATCATTTTTATTCTTCAACATAGTCTCTTTTTAGCTCGATACATTTAGTGCAGTTGTAATGTACCCTCTGGTAATATTTACCATGGGGCATACAAATTGACTTATGAAGTTTAGCCATATAGATATATTAACTGGCGTTTTCATACAAAATTATGCAGGAGAAATGGTCACTATTTTATCTTCCCGCTCGCTTACACCAAACGATTCAAGCCCAACTTTTCCAAGTTTCGGAGATAACGACTCGCCGCTCTACTAATGCGATATAATAATATAACTTGGTTTTCTCTCAGCTAACATTTAAATTTTGCTTTCCTTTTATTTTTCATACATATAGTTAAAATAACTCCATGAGTTTAGAATAAAAACATATACGCAAATTCTTTGCTATTCTGAAATTTTTGAGAGAAGCTTTTTGTTCCAAGTTTCTCAAACAAAAAAATTTGCTGTCAAAATGCTGCACGAAAATAAATCAATATCAATACCGCATTTCATGTAAAAGTAGAAATGAAATTTTCGATAGATACAACTATATTATTTTTCTGACTGTCGTACATATTCTTATTATATATACATTACCTTAACTTTTTATTATTTCGTCAATTTTTTTCTTCTGTGAATTTTTGATGCCCTATGGTAGGTACTACCAGAGAGTATATTAGTTTTGTCATTACATTTGTCACACAAAGAAATAATCATCCTAGAAATATTTTTTCAATGTACAGTTGGGCAAAGAATCAATACTGTGGTGATTTAACCGCTTAAGGCTGAAATCATACTTTTATAGCAGAGTGATTTTAAAATTTAAAATTGTATATGCCTAGATGAGATAAGCGGAAAAACATTTCATTATATCTCGCGTAAAAAAAGTCAGAAATTCACAATATTTTGTGGGGAGGTGCTGTTTGTTGCGAAGAATGCAATTTTGTCTTATGTCGACTTAAGGGGTTATTCATAATCACCACAGAATAGTTATATCGACTTTTGCATATCCGTCCGTCTGTGTACAAGATAACTAAAATGCGCGTTACCCAATTTTAATGAAATTTACAATGTGAATTGGTTCTTCCTTAGCCGGCATTGCATTTCAGCAAAATCGACCGAACCGGATCGAAGTTATTAATTTAAAACAAGGGTGACCAGAAAGTTTTTGTCGCTTTTCGAATTTAATTGGAAGATTTATAAAGAAATTTTGTTTAAATTATTTACATGGGTTAACTACATAAGTAGACTATGTTAAATTTCAGTAACATCGGTCCAAGGATAGTGAAGAAAGAAATATTCGTAGGAGAAAATAAGCCTTGCATATAGTTTTTTTGATGCCTTTAAAAACTAATATACCAATTTGAATAAAATTTGCAGAATAGATTTATGCTATTAGGGTCCAGGTCAGCGATGGTGAAACTTTGTCCCGCGGGTCATAGACTGACCCACGAAACAATTTTAAGTGACACATGAAAAGTTTTGTAACCATAAAAGTCAGACAAAATACAAAAGAGATTTAAAATTCTAAAACAATTACAAAAAAAATACCTTCCATTACCAAAATATTATTAGAAACTTCCTAATCAAATATGAAAAAGCTTGTGTAATAATTTAATTAACTACTTATTACTAGATGTCAGTACTGAATACGAAATATGTGATATAAGAAAAATTTTCTGAAAGTATTATTTTAGAAATACACGTAACCGAAAAATCTAACGTGAAATTTTGATTGTTTGCTGCTTTGTGCAACGTAAATTTTAAAATAATAAAATATTGTTTTTATTATTGTAGTATTTTATGTTATTTTTGCTAATATATGTATGTATATATATTTTTTGAATTTAAATACAAACATTCTTTCTTTTTTTAAAGTACTCAATTTAAATAATATACCCACGACTTCGTATTACAAAATTTAATTTGAATGAACGATCCACCACCAAGAAAGGTTCGCCATCGCTGGTTACCTGCATAATAGAGAAAATTTTGAAAAAAAAGGAAACAAAATTATGAAGAAAAAACCTTGAAATATTGTTAGTTTTGACTTTTTCCGTCCCATATCTGCCATAGGGCATCAAAATATCGACTACATGCCGATTCAGTTACTACATGTTTATTACGTATGTTTTTATGATTGAAATTTACTTGTTTCATTTCGTATTTATTGTGTCGTCTGTTTATTCTTTCTCTCATTTCTTCTTATCGATTAACTGTATCGTTTTGCCTTATTCATTTGTGACCTACTTTACGCGATGGCTTATAATCAATATAAACAATGTCAATATGCGTATACAAAGATCTATGTAAACAAATGTACGTATAATGCGATTGAGTTTGTTTATAAAAAAAAGTGTTGGTGCTGTTTTTTTTCTTCCACATTTTTTAGCCATTCAGGCACTGCGCCAATTTTCACAGCCTTCTTTTGTAATCAACTTTACACAATTCAGTGAGTTCTGAACTGATCCGAACAAATAGTAGTCCGATGGTCCAATATCAGGACTTTAGGATGGGATCATCAAAACTTCCCAGTTAAGCTCTATTTTTATTTTTATTGTTGAATTATATGGCACCGATTTTTTTTTTTGTATTTAGTCTTCTCCAAACGATTTAAAGCTGTTTATGGTCGATGTTTACTTACATTATGACTGCTAATGTGCTAAATCGATTGGTCGACCGGAGCAAGGTGCATCGTTGACATCAAAATTTACAGATTGAAAGCGATTGAACCAGCTTTGTACCACACGTACTGATACTGTGTTATGTCTATAAACATCACAAATCTTTTTAGCAGCCTGAGTCGCATTCTTCCCTTTTTTGTAATAAAATTTCAAAATGTATCGAATTTCTTCTTTTGTTTCAATCATTTTCAAGACGCAATAACTTTTGACTGAACAAACAAATATGTATATTGCAAATTTTCTTTTAATATTTTGTGATACTATATATCACCTTTCGAATGTACATTATCAGAGTTATGCGATCCTAAAACCATCTACCGGGAGAATACAAATATATAATACATTAATACAATATATTTTTCCCCACAATTAAAAGTAATCTCTTCGGTTTAAACCTTTTATGTTCATTTAATTAATCCGACAACTGAACTGTAACTACTAAATAGAAATCTAAAGTTAGCAATTGGCGAATCAAGCCGTTCTAAGGCTTTAAAGCGCTTTACAGCGCCTAAACGAAATAAGTGTCGAGAGTCAATAAAAATTGAAAATAGAATGAAATAAAAATTTGTCGGAAAATGAAAATTGCAATTAAAATTGGTGGATAATCCAGAAACAATTTTTAAAAATACCTCTGTTTACCACACGACTCCATTGGACTTATTTCAAGACATAATTTCAGTCGGACTGAAAAAAATTCTAATGGAGACTAAAAATTGGACATATTTTCAGTCGGACTGAAAAAAAGTCTAATGGAGACTCGAAAATTTGGACTTTTTTGTCAGTCCGACTGAAATTATGTCTTGAAATAAGTCCAATGGAGTCGTGGGGTTATCCTTTAGACAAATCATTTTTTAGCGTGCACAACAACCTCAAATGTGCTGTTAGCACAAACACTTTATGCTAGAATTTCACTAAGCATTTCAAGTTAGAATGGCATCCAGTCGTCTTGCTAGATTTAAGCGCTGTAAATCCCTTTAAGCGCTTAGGAATGCTGGACGCGCCCAATGATTCTCGTTTTATGGTGGGTCTTTATGGCATAGTTCAAAACTTTTTCCGTCCTTTATTCACACTCAAGAATATAAAACTTGAAGTGAAAAAATTTGATCTTTCTATAATAGAAAAATTGAATTATTATAGAATATTTGTTTTGCTCCGTAAATCGTTAATATTGAATTAAATTGAAATTTAAATATGTATATTACATTGCCGATTACAGTGCCTATGTGCAAAAACAGTAGTCTAAATTCTGTAATTAATTAATTAATTCATGATTTTACAAAGAAATAAAAAAATTGTCGGAGCGACCGACATTATACTAGACACAAGGTAGAATTATTTGACCTTTCAAAATCTTCAGCTGTTATGCAGGGAGGGGGTATTGAGAGTAAACTCGTGAAAACTGAAATTAAAACAGACTGTTCATGCTTTTGAGACTATTTCATTTGTGAAAACATATGTTTTCTTTTCACATAGAATATATGGCAAAACCATGTTTTTTATTACACATCTGATTGAATGGGGTAATCACACGTTATGTGAAATACATTTGTTACTGAATGTGTTCCGGTTTTCAATAATATTAATATAATTGGTTCAGTCTTTATTTTTAAAATTTTTTTCATATGATTAGTAGTTTGATGGTGTTCAATAAGAGAGGCAAGGCGGTGGTCAAGGGAGGTCAATGTTCAGTCCAGGAGCGGTCAACGAAGTGGGTGATGACTTTCGGGCGGTACCTCGGCAATAACTTGGCAGATGTTTTTTAGGTGCTCCAACGTTTGGAGCTAGTTGGCGTAGACACGACTTTTAACATAACCCCACAAAAAGAAATCCGACCTGGGAACTTTTCACACAAAACACCCAACGTTGCACCCGCTGTGTGACAAGTTGCGTCGTCTTGTTGGAACCACATGTTTTCCACATCAATATCTTCGATTTCGTGCCAGAAATAATCGGTTATCATGCGCCTATATCGCTCCCCATTGACTGTTATAGTCTCATCCTGATCGCTTTGAAAAGCCTGACTACAATGCGCATCAAACAGTTACTTATTGGCCATGTAATGGTGTCTCGTGAATCTCATGAGTATTTTTATCTCCCTATATGCGGCAATTTTGTTTATTAACACACCCTGAGAGGTAGAAATGTGCCTCATCAGAGAAGAGGATTTTCTTTGAAAAATCAGCATCAACTTCCTGCTGCTGTAAGGCCCGTTGAGCGGCGGTTAAGCGATCCATTTCATAAATGTGTTATTACAAACTGACATTTGACACTTTGAGAACAAGTCCTTATTGACAGCTGCTTGATTTACAGTGCTGCCTATGGTGTTTTTGTTTTCAGTCCCTTAAACATTTTTAATTCACAACAGTATCTACTTTTTGAGGCTAAGTTATATCACTTACAAATATGAAACACAAAAAATGGATTTAGGGGATTTTTTTTCAAATTTCAAGTGTTGTGACAAAAATGAGTAATTCTACCACACTTGCGAACATCCTATATCTAATAGCCGTGAAGAAACATTTTTCATATGTTTGTGAAAGACACGATTTCGTCAATTTTGTATGAAATTGATGATTTTATCTTTTTATGGAATTTTTTAAAACTTTAATTTAAAAAATTATTAGTTGTTCATTTCTTTCGATACCTTATTATGTTATAAACACTTAAGAACCAAAGAGTTTAGACTATTTAGGGTAAAAATAATAATTTATATAATTAATTTAAAATTCTTCAGACCAAATTTGCATACAAAGTTCAGACTTCGAAATTTGCAACTATTTTCTATTTTGTCTGGAAATTTGGCCCAAAGAATTTTCAGAGAATTTTGGAAAGTATTTGTATTTTGACTAATTTAAATTCTGGCGTTCCTATATGTTCATAATAGAATAAGCTACTAAAAGAAATTAATCAATTGTTTTGGTAATTGTTTTGGAAAAGATAATTAATGTGGAAGAAATGGAAAAATTCATCAATCTCATACAAAATTCACGAAAGCATTGCATTTAACGCAGAAAACATAACCTTTATTTTTTTTATTATTAGTATTAGGAATATTAGAACTTTTCGGGCTATTTTATTGTACTCGGGCTGAAGAGGGGCAACAAAATCGCCCTTTATTTTGTTATATCGTAAGCAAAAAAAGAATTTCCTGTACAATACTGTATTAGGTGATGAAAAATTGATATCGTACAACAATTCTACAGCAATTTTACAATTCGCAGCGCGCCAAAAAAGCAGGGCACATGTTTTGTCCTTTTTTATTTTTTCTAACTAGTCCTAAGATATCTTTAAGTAATAACTAAGGCGCCGGGAGCAAGCACAATTAATTTCATTACGTTTACTAATTTTTTTTTTAGCTTGATTTTGATGTTAGTAACATGTTTTCCTTGTTTTGTTCTAATAAATATTTCTTATAGTTAGGTAAATAAAAGCCAACTGATTATATTTAGATTGTATATAGTGTTAACAAAATTCATTATTTTAAATTTTAAGAATGCACATATATTAAAAAAAAAAAAAGTTCAATAAATAAATAGAAAAAAAAAGTGTATGATTCGAATTTCTATGAATTCATAGACTAAATAATAAATTATTGGAATTTCCGCAAATTTGAAAATATGTATTAAAAAAGCTCTTATTTAGAAAGTTTTGTTAATAACTTTAGAATTATAAAACAATTATTTTTTCTCCAATGCTGGCAAATCTTTCTATTTTAGGAAGGCTAAGTACCTAAAATTTTTTCAGTTTTAATCAGGAAGTATTGAAATAAATTGTATTGCAGGCTTTTCCTAGTATTTAGGAAATATTTTCTAGATGGTCAGGCTCACATTTTTTTTTCATATGTAATTTGGGGCAATGGTACGTGCAAAAAAGTTTTCCAGACAAAATCTTTTACAATTTCTTGATATATATAATGGGATTGCGTTTCTTGGTAATTGCAACTGGCACCTATTTATATGGTGTTCATATTGAAATTCTTGAAAGGGATAGTTATGCTTTTTTTTTTCTGTCTTTTGATTGAAAAGAGTAGTTTTCAATACGTATTATAATCGTGTCATCCATTACGCAAAGTTGATTAGTTTATTAGGTAATATTTCCCTTTCTCTGTATCTTAAATAGGATCTCACCTTACATCGTGGTGACTCGTTTTTAGCTTCAGATAGAATAATCAACGAAGCGGCGCAAATTACCTTTTCTCCTTCAGTATACATACTTCCTTCGGCAAAGTTTACTTCACAACTAAAAAACTAAATACCAAAAATCTAAAATTCTCGATATATATGTATTCAGATGTTTTGATTTTCGTTTTTGGAGATAATTTTTCAAAACGATATTCCAGGTAAACAATATTTCCAAAATACAAATTTCATTCAAAATGTCATTTCCGACATTAACATAATAATAATAAATGATAAAAATTTCCTCTTCAACATTTTTTTTATTATAAACCATCGTTCCTACTTTCAAATAAAATTCCTTTCCCATCACACTATCCCTCAATTGTGAAAATCATCAACGAACACGCGCACATGTTGTTTCAGCATGAAACAGAAACCTCACCTGTTTCCACCAAACGTTCATGTGCGTGAGGTAGCTGCGAACTGTACGCGACAAAGATTTTCGGTGGGGATGAGAAACGTGCAAAATCGCACACAGAACGCGCCACAACTGCGCTCTGTTCGCCAATACGTCCCTACCAAACGCACAAACAGCGCACCCCGCATCAGATTCTTTCCCATTTTTTATTGATTTTATAATTTACATAATAGGTCTGTTTTATTTGCCACTTGCTCTGGGGTAGAGCAAATTTTTACATTGAAAACAAAAACAACAAAAGTGCAAATCCTACACTACTTTCAGAGCAGGTGTAAACTATTGCACCCGAATTAGTTCAGTTTTCTACCATAAAAAGTGTATTAGCTAAAAGTTTCTCATTTAATTACAATATGGTTGCTAAGCAGCGCTACAAACATTTGAATTAAAGCTTTCTCCTACTCCTGCTCGTTTTATTTGCCACTTACCCTGCTCCAGGGTAGGGTATGGCAAATAAAACAGACCTATTATTTTTAAATTTTCAAATACTTCAATATACTTGAATATAATATAAGCACTTTCTTTTGTTTATTACTTTTTCATTCAATTTCTTCTATTTAAAATAAGTTAACTCATTTTCATAAAAATTATTTCGTCGGTTATGAAATATATATTTTCAAAACAAAAATTGATTTAATGAAACACACAAGTTTACAAACAAAATATTTATGTTAAAAAAAATAAAGCGAAGAGAAATTTAGAATTAAAATCGGTCTGGGCTATCCAATGTTCAAATGTTGCCACATAAATTGCCTTATCGATAATACCTGTATGTGTTCCAAATTTTATTTGCATGAGTTAAAGAAGTTTTTAGTTTTCTCTAACTTCGTTCCCTTTCTTTCGATTATGCTCAAATTTAATATTGTATTTATCCTATATTCAATTAAACCAGTCAAAGAATATTTGGTAATTATACATATAAAAGAATAGACTGTCATCGAACGTTTCTTCTTTTGAAATCTCCCACAAATTAGACCGAAAATAAAATGTGTTTGACATTCTACTACAGGGTTTTGAAAAAGCCACGTAAATGATGGTGACGAATAGCATATCGGCAGCAGTAGCATTACAATATAAAAGTTTGTATTGAACAATTTAATGTTAATAAAAAAAACTTTTGTAAGGTGAGTAGAGAAACATTATTGGTAAACTTCGGCGGCGCATACATCGTGCGAAATACACCACACAAAAAAGTTTATTTCTGCAAAAAAAAAAATAAGAAAACTAAATTTAACATTCATTTTCATTTGAAAATGTTAAATTGAAGAAGACAAAAGACAAAGAAAATAAGATTTATCGGAAAGGAATTGTCGAGCGTCCAACGTAAATTGAACGAAAAATACCTTTTATTCGGTTGAAATGTAATTTTTGTCGACATTTTGCCCTAATTACATATTACTAATCGATTTTGAATAAAATCTCTTTACTTGTAACATATAAATCCGGTAACTTAAAGAGGAATATCACGCATGGAATTTATTGACTTTGATCCGAAATAACATATTATAATTACGAAGTTATAAGTTGTCTCAGCTCTTGCTTTCCGAAATATAAATGTATAATGGTAGGGTGAGGTAGGAATGCGACGATATTGCAATATTCGGTGAAAAAAAATACTTTTTTTTTTAAAAATCCATACAAAATGTCATCCGAATTTTTCAACGAAAACAAAACAAATTATTTACGTAAGAACTTTATAACGGATGATTCATTGTGAGGTACTTTTTTCAATCCGGATTTTTTTCACACATCACGCGTAAATAGTGTGAAGCTGTCACTGCAGTTCGACGCAGTAGTGAATATTATTTCATCATGGAAAGACTTACATCGGCACAGCGTCTTCAAATTGTGATGATTAATGATTTTTATCGCAGAATTTTGTTTAGTTATGAGGCCCATTTCTGGCAAAATAGATACCCCAATCATCAAAATTCCCGTATTTGTGTTGATGAGCAACCCGAAGAGTATCAGGAGTTACCGTTACATCCAGAGAAATGCATGGTTTGGTGTGGTTTATGCGCTGGCGGAATCATCGGTCCATATTTGTCCAAAAATGATGGTGGCCGTAACGTAACCATCAATCGCAGTCGCTATCGCGCTATGATAACGGAATATTTGCTACCTGAAACTCAAGGCCGTAATGTCGGTGATATCTGGTTTGAACTAAAGGTACTACTAGCTATACAGCGCGCGAAACTATACATGGTGAGAAATTATTTGATTTCACGTTTATTTAGAATAATAAAAAAGTCTCAGTATCCATGCAAAAAAATTAAATGACATTAACCCCGAAAATAATAAAATATTTAAATAGAATTCAATTATTACGGCATATGAATACACAAAAAGGATAAAAGCTTACCATCGACATACAAAACTTCCTGATAATTGAAGAATAAAACTCGCGATTTATTTGCTACAAAAGCTGCAAAAAATACGATTTTGTATTTATCGAAGTGCAGCTACAAAAGTGTAGCTTTTTTCACAATGCCGCTTTGTTATAATCACTCCTATTTAGTGCTGGCATTAGGCACAAGCGGAGTAAGTGGCTTACATCACGGCTCCATACGACTAATTTCAAGACTTATTTATTTTCAGCCCAATTTTGAAGACATTACATTTTGACCTGGACATTTTATGTCCAGACTTTGCATTTGTAAAACTGCCGTTTACGAAAAAACAACGAAATTTCTGCCGCATTATAAAAATATTTTATGCATGGTATGTTATTTCAACTGAAAAAATCTGGAAAAAGTCCAAGTTTATGTCGGACTATGAAAAAGGTCCAATTTTGAGAGTTTTCACAAGACTTTTCTTCAGTCCGACTGAAAATAAGTCTTGAAATAAGTCGTCATACAAGTAAGTTAGAAATTCAACATGTAAGATATTATTATATTATTTAAATCAAAATAGTGCACAAATTTTGTATTGTAATTAAAGCCGAAAAACTAAAAGAAATACAAAACTTTGTGGACCCTCTGATATTTACTAGTATATACCAAATCGAGGTATGGAAACGCATACCGCAAATTTCATTAAAATCAAAGTATGTATTTTTGAGTTATCTTGTACATGGATCGACTGATCTATACGCCAAAATCAACAAAACTATTTATTCCCTATATATTTGGAGCATTGATATGCGTTAGAAATGTAGTGAATTAATTAATATATGCACTATATATATATATAAATGGACTTATACCACTTTCTAAACGAACGCCTCATTTGTAGTTAATGAGTACTTGTAGCAAATAATTATATTAAATAAACGGGATAAATTATTTTTTTTTAAATTTATGCTTCCTCTTATAAAGAACCCTCAAATTGCAACAAATTCGTTTAGTACTTATAAGCAAAGCAATGCATATTTGATGTTGGGGGCTAAAACGGGACTTTTGAAATTAGCTCGCTAAAAGCAGTGGTATATAATCGGGTTCGCTATAGCTTAAGCGAATTCCACTCTATTTAAATTTTAAGAGCTGTTTTATTAAAATTTTAATATTTGATGCAACATACTATATAAGCAAATACACTAGTCAAAAAAAAAATGAACAATTTTCCGTTTGGTCATTTTAAAAGTCCTGTATCTCTGCGAAAAGTGATCGTAGAACCAAAATCAAGAAACCGAACGATAAAGAGCAATAGCAAAGTATAGGTAATGATAAAGTATGGAAAGCTAGCGAAGGAACCAGAAAAAGCACGTGACAATAAGTGCGAAGGAATACGCAAGAGTACGACCAGTTTTCATAGGCAAAATCCATCAGGAAGAGAGAGAATGAAATGTTCTTAAAAATCGGACGAAATTTTATAAAATTACCCTGGAATCTTATATACGGTCCCAAATCTTATTAAATTTCCCACACATACCAGAGAAAAAAATTAGCGCCAAATTTTTTTTTCTGCGATGTGTGCATTTGTATAAAAATTTCTGCCTGTGTTTCTTTGTTTACATTTTAAAATTACCCAAAAGCGAAAAATGGGATGTTTTTAAAACAATGTTTTTCTTTCACCCATACGTACAATTTTTAGTTCTATCTATGTCAGCAGTGGATAGAAAATTGTTTGAAAAAGAACAGTCAAAATTTGAAAAACGGCGGTACGGTAAGGATAGGAAGTTTCCATACTTTATCATTAGTTTCATTTTGGCAATAGCAAAATCTCGAAAAATTTTCAAACTTTAAAAAGCTCCATGAACCCAAATCATTTTTTTTAAAGACCCTTCAACAACGCGACTCCTTCACCATTCCTACACGACCACTTCCGGCTGAGAAATCAACTGTTAAATGAAAAAATCACTTTTAATTTTTGCACCCTGTAACTCCTGAATAAATGATCCGTACAGCAATTTGAATGGTTGTTTTGGAAACCTGAAAGCATCCTCTTGGAGATTCTTTAATTGTTTTAAAATACCTTAAAATTTTGTGTTCAACTAATCATTTTAGCAACATGTAAAAACTGCAATTTTTCCCATTTTTTACTAAACTCACGACTTTGCAAATAAATGCTGGAATGTCCATCTTCACATTTCTTTTAAAGCTTAAAGTATTACAAAAAAACCTACAAAATTTCAAGTTGCTGCGATGTTTTTTCTCAATGTCCCAAATGATCAAAGTTGTCATTTTGCGCTAACGCTTTTGTTTTTAAAATAAAAACTAAAAATTACTTATTTTTTTGTAGCTATTCCCACTCAAATTTTGTTAAATTATTCTCTCTTAAAATTACCAAGAAAAAAAAACAAACTTTAAAACCAGTCGCAAAGTAATTTTATAATTCACTATTTGTACATCATAACAATGGAAACTAGTGTTGCCAAATCTGCATGTATTAGCAGTTTCATGTGACTTTGGCTGTAATTCTCAATTTGTAAATTCACCCTGTAGCCACAAATATCCGATCAATGCCGAAATTCCTATTCTGGAATCATATGAATATGTAACTGTTATAAAAGCTGCTGTCAAATCGTCTATAACTTTACCAGTGGGTTGAAAATATCGGAACTCTTTAAAAAGTGTCATAAAATTCCAAATTATGTGTTAATAAAAGGAAAATTGAAGTGAAAATTATTTAAATCAATAATTCCAGGAAAATTTTTATTTTTTACTAATTTTTTTATAGTGAAATTTTTAAAGTCTTTCGTTGGAAAGAAAAGAGAAAACAAGAATAGTTTTGGTGTAAACAAATAAAAAAAAGATTTTTAAAATAATTTACTATAAAAAAAAATTGCGCGCGGAATTGATTACACAGCTGACGTTGGTATTGTCATAAATATGTTTTCCAACTGCTCGGTGACATTTTTTGCCTGCTTTTCTCTTTAAAATCCATTATTATATAAATTATTAATTGTTAATAAATAAAAAGGAAAAATTTAATAAAGAAACACAAAATTGCAAACTTTTTTTTCCCCCATTTTTGACATTTCACAATAAGACAGCGAATTCATTTTACGAGAGCGAAATAGAAACAAATCCAGAATAGTAATATGGACATTTATGTAAATTGGTTTAAATAATTCTTTGTATGGAAAGTTACGGTTACATAGACATACGATTTGGGAATTACCCACTTTATTTCTTTTCTTATTACAAAATAAAATACTATTCCTACGTAGTTTCTTTCTGGCTGCTATTTTTGTTCGTATTAATATTTATGTAAAAAAGGAAGCTAATTTTGGATGTATTGGGTAGTCCGAAAAATATTCTCGGTTTTTACCAACACATTACAGTTATAAATGTCAAAGTTAATTTTTTTTTTGATTATAGGCTAATGTTTAGTTTGTGTACAAATTTCATTTTGATCGATTGTTTTGTATTTGTGTAGCGTAACTTTAAAAATAGGTGATCAAAGTGAGCCTTTTCGCCATATTTTACTTTTTTATTTCATGATGACTTGAGAAGGCTTGGGTAAAAAAGAGTGATGTTTGGATTTCAGACGAACTTGAAGAAATTCACTTGATGCAACGATCTGTGATATGCTCTTAAAACGTAACCAAAGCGGCCCATTTTTGAAGAAACTGATAACCGACGATGAGAAATGGATTGTCTAGAGTAATTTTAAGCTCAAAAGACCATGGTCCAAGTCCGGTGCGCCACCTCAAACAACGTCAAAAGGCGATATTCATCAAAAGAAGGTTATGTTATTAATACGGAGCGATTACAAGTGAATTCTGTATTTTGAGCTCCTACCACCTCACATAATAATTGGCTCTAGTGTATACTGCTAGCAACTAACCAAATAAAACAATTTCCTACAGCACAAATGTCCAGAATTGGTGAATAGTGGTGTTATGCGTCATCGTGACAACTCGAGGTCTCATACTTCGCTCACTCGGCGAAAATTACTGGAAATTGTCTGCAATGAGCTGCCGCACACCATCTAGCCCTGACGTTGCATCATCAGACTATTATCTTTTTCGTCTCGTTCTCTGCAAACTCTTTAGGTGGGTAATCCTTTACCTCCGTCGACTGTGTGAAAACGTACCTGAAAGAAAGACCAGAAGTATTATGAAACGATGATCATAAAGTTAGTTGAAAGATGGTAACTCATTGTTGAACGAAATGGCCAATATATTAAAGAATGGAGTTTTTTTATTATTTCATAGTAAAAAACCCGAAAAAATTTTCCGAACTACGCAATATAAATATAGTTAAACGAGTTGTGTAGAAAGTAAACATGCATTTGTAATATTAAAGTAAAAATAAAATGAGCATTTGTAACTATTGTATGCTTGCTTTTTTTTTTTTTAAGTTGAATTTAATTCCATGAACATGTCCCGTGTTAATCATAAAACACGGTTTTCTTTTGGGAATTGCGAAATTTTTAATTTTCATTATTTTATTATAAATAAGATTATTTAAGAATTGGAAGTCGATGTGAAACTTCCAAAGGCGATTTGTGTAAAGTATTTAATGAAATTTCCTTTATGTTTATTTTTATTCCATTGAAGAAATTTTTCATATTTTGGACAACTTTTATTTGGTTTTGGAATTGAAAATTTATTAGAAGAATTTGAACATTGGGCGCATCCAGCAGTTCTAAGCGCTTAAAGCGCTTTACAGCGCTTAAATCTAGCAAGAGGACTGGATGCAATTCTAACTTTAAGCGCTTAGTGAAATTCTAGCATAAAATTTTTTTGCTAACTCGAACAGCGCATTTGAGGTTGCTGTTCACACTAAGAAATGATATGTGCAAAGCATAAATTGAAAGGAATTTTCGAAAATTGTTTCTGGATTATTGAGTTTTAATTGCAATGAGTTTGTTAAAATGTTTCCACTTTCCTATAAAATTTGTATTCCACTTTATTCTCAATTTTTATTTACTTTCGACACTTATTTCGTTAAAAAAAAATATATTTTTAGAATTTATTCAAATAAAACTAATTTGACGTTTAGCACAGACAATAAAATTATTTTTCGCTTAATTCAAGCAAGCAGCCACTGGCTGCATCCAGCACTACTAAGCGCTTAGTCGAAATTCTTAATCTAAGCAGTAAGAATTTTTTGTACTTCTGGATGCGTTTTTTTTGCTTGAATTAAGCGAAAAATAATTTTATTGTCTGTGCTAAACGTCAAATTAGTTTTATTTGAATAAATTCTAAAAATATATTTTTTTTTAACGAAATAAGTGTCGAAAGTAAATAAAAATTGAGAATAAAGTGGAATACAAATTTTATAGGAAAGTGGAAACATTTTAACAAACTCATTGCAATTAAAACTCAATAATCCAGAAACAATTTTCGAAAATTCCTTTCAATTTATGCTTTGCACATATCATTTCTTAGTGTGAACAGCAACCTCAAATGCGCTGTTCGAGTTAGCAAAAAAATTTTATGCTAGAATTTCACTAAGCGCTTAAAGTTAGAATTGCATCCAGTCCTCTTGCTAGATTTAAGCGCTGTAAAGCGCTTTAAGCGCTTAGAACTGCTGGATGCGCCCATTGTTTTTCGTTTTCTTCTATAATGAAATAATATTAAAATTGCACCAAAATTGTTCGTCAAGTAAAATAATACTCGGGTTGAATAATTAATTCTTTTTGAAGTGAAATACTTCTATGGGGACGTTTTGCAAAAATTATGTGACGATTTTGTGTGACGAAACGTTACATTACAAAATATCTCATTTTATGGACGTCCTAGATGATTACAATGTTCAACAATATTGTGGAGGTTGTGATTAGAATTAATTTCGTTGAAGACCAAATAGTTCTATCTATTACCGTATTAGCGCTGTAGTCGATATAAATTTATGAAATTTTTTTCGAACTTTTTATATAGAGGTCGTACATGATTGAAATGTTCGGCAAAGTTGTAGAGGTTTTTATGGCGACTATTTCCGTCGAAGACCCAATAGTTCTATCTCCCACCATTTCGGCGCTGTATTCAATAACAATTTTTGAACTTAGATGAAACGTCACATTACAAAATATCTTATTATATGGACGTCCTAGACGATTGCAAT
Organism: Xylophagus ater; assembly: GCA_963422695.1. Taxonomy (NCBI): domain Eukaryota; kingdom Metazoa; phylum Arthropoda; class Insecta; order Diptera; family Xylophagidae; genus Xylophagus; species Xylophagus ater. The sequence goes on along the minus strand of OY730482.1, from coordinate 12,625,761 downwards.
GTTCGGCAATATTGTGGCAATTATAATGAGTTATATTTCCGTCGAAGACCAAATAGTCCTATCTACCACCGTATTGGCGCTGTAGTCCATACAAATTTTTCAACTTTTTATATGGAAAAAATCATGGAACGCTAACTCTGTAAAGCAGCGTGTCACATCAGCTGACTAACAATTGCGTCGTTTCTGTGCATAAGGCTGGCGCATACGAATATTGCATAGCGGAAAGCGGTCAGCGCATCTTACATACATTAACGGGCATTGCTTGCTTCTTACTACGGCTACAATGACTCCGGTAAGAAACGTTTGCGAGTCGACAATTCTGCTTAATCACAACACGCTGACAATGCTTCCACAAGAACGCCTATGACTATTGCAGAACGGACGCGGGCACGTAGGGCTAGGCAACAACAAGCGGAACAAAACAAACTCGCTGACAAGGTTTCGACGAATACGACTATGACTGGTGCAGAACGGACGCGGGCATGTAGGGCTAGGCAACATGCTCAACAAGCGGAACAAATGCAACTCGCTGACAAGGCTTCGAGAAGTACGGATATGATTGGCACAGAGGGGACGGTGGTATATAGAGCTAGGCAACTTGCACAACAAGCGGAACAAAGCCAACTCGCTGACAAGGCTCCGATGGGTACTGCTATGACTGGTGCAGAACGGACGCGGGCATGTAGAGCTAGGCAATTTGCTCAACAAGCGAAACAAAAGTAACTCGTTGACAAGGCTTCGACAAGTACGGCTATGACTGGTGCAGAACCGACGCGGGCATGTAGAGCTAGGCAACTTGCACAACAAGCGGAATAAAACCAACTCGCTGACAAGGCTCCGACGGGTACGGCTATGACTGGTGCAGAATGGACGAGTGCATGTAGAGCTAGGCAATTTGATCAACAAGCGAAAAAAAAGCAACTCGTTGACAAGGCTTCGAGGAGTAGGTCTTCGACAGGTACGGCTATAACTGGTACAAAGCGGACGCGGGTATTTAGGGCTAGGCAACTTGCTCAACAAACGGAACAAATGCAACTCGCTGACAAACCATAAAGAAAAGCTTCTATTTCACTTCTACAGTGTGGTCAAAAGCACACTTCCTTTTTTTTTTTTTAAAGACGCCTAGCCTTAGAAATTTTTATACTCATTGCGTTTCACAAAAATTGATCGTTGCTGAAGCATATAGATTGTTTGTAGCATTCTCGGGAAAATGCCGCAGTACTCAGGGCTAAAGTCAAAATTATAATAGGCAGAGCCAAGCCTAGGGAAGGACAAAAATATTGAACGAATACTAGCTTATACACCTCAAATACGATCAACAGATTATAAATGTGCATAAGCAAGAATGAGCATTTGACAGTACGTCTTCAAAGAATTCTGTGTTTTTTTCGATTGTTTTTGTAATTTAAAGGAGATTTTAAAAAATTGAGAATCGCTTGAAAAACTAATTTTCATAAAAGCCAGATCGTCGAGTTATACACTCCGTGACACTTGATTACCCGCAATTAAATTTTTATCGTCATTTATGGCATAATGGTGCAAATTCTTAGAAACTTTTTCCTTAATATTCGTAGCCCATTATTCTATTCTACTTGATGACCCAGATGTGGGAATGACCCATGCTTGAGTGGAAATTCCCATTTTTGTCATTTTGGCTACTTGCAACAAGACACTTGATTACCCGCATCATTTTTCTACAAGCTTGCAAGGCGAACGGTGGTCTTCCAAAAACAATTTATCGTTAAAAAACAAGTGTGTTATTTGTCTGCTTTACCTTAGTGAAGTTTTTATTCCACCTGGACAAAAAGGGGGCGTGGAAAATCACTAACCGAAACGGAAGTTGGAAAAATCACTTCATTGGAAGAAAAAAATTATTCCAATTGCGATATTGGCATGCAAATTGGTCGAGATCCTTGGACTATAAATAATCTTATCAAAAAGAAAGAAAATTACGGAAAAAATCGAAAAGGACGTACACCCAAAGCAACTATCGACCGAGAACATAGGGTCATATTACGGGATGCATCGAATTCTGTGGAAACTGCTCGTAAAATTAAGGATAAAGTGGGAACTACGGCGAGTGTACACACAGTTCTCAGGATGATCAAGCAGCATCCACACCTCCGAGCACTTCCGACGTGTGTCTTCCTTCGAAAACGACAAAATTGATTGCTCCGTGAAATGACGGAACTAACAGATGGAAGAAAAACAACTTGGATTCTCTCAAATCTTGGAAATAATGTCGAAATCCATCTGAACCATCCAAATTAAATGTTTTCTCGTCGGAAAAAATTACGTGCTGCCATTCTGTCTTCCACTGTAAATGTTCCCGAATCTAGCATTCTTATGAGGTTAAAGCAAGTGTGCTTTTTTTGGTTTTTTGACGTCGAAGGTGTGGATACTGCTTGATTACCATGAGAACAGAATGGACACTAGCCGTAATACCCACTTTCTCCTTAATTTTACGAGCAGTTTCCACAGAATTCGATGCATCCCGTAATATGACCCTATGTTCTCGGTCGATAGTTGATTTGGGTGTGCGTCCTTTTCGATTTTTTCCGTAATTTTCTTTGTTTTTGATAAGATTATTTATAGTCCAAGGATCTCGACCAATTTGCATGCCAATATCGCGATTGGAATAATTTTTTTCTTCCAATGAAGTGATTTTTCCAACTTCCGTTTCGGTTAGTGATTTTCCACGCCCCATTTTTGTCCAGGTAGAACAAAAACTTTACTAAGGTAAAGCAGACAAATCACACAATTGTTTCTTAACGACAAATTGTTTTTAGAAGATCACCGTTCCCCTTGCAAGCTCGAAGTAAACTGATGCGGGTAATCAAGTGTCTCGGTGCAAAAGACAAAAATGGGAATTTCCACTCAAGCATGGGTCATTCCCACATCTGGGTCATCAAGTAGAATAGAATAATGGGCTACGAATATTAAGGAAAAAGTTTCTAAGAATTTACACCATTATGCCATAAATGACGATAAAAATTTAATTGCGGATAATCAAGTGTCAGGGAGTGTGCATGGATAAAATATATTAGGTTTCTGAATCAGTTTTGACGATTTTGTTGATAAAAACTTACGTTTATTTACCAACTATACAATATTTTGATTTCATTCTAAGTATCCTCCATCTAAAGCTACAACCTTCGGCAATCTTTTAGTTAATTTACGGTTTCCCTGTCTGAAGAAACCCGGGTCTTTGAAACAATCTAATCATGGACCCATTTTTTGATATTTCCGTAAGAATGAAAGTGCTATTCAGAAAGGGCAGATCGCATGGAACGGAATAAATGGTTATTTGAAAGAGCTATGTCTGGTGAATACGGCGAGTGGGGTAACACTTTCCAGTCCTGTGCTTCTAAGTAGTTTTCACCGGTTGGGCAACATCTGGTTTAGGATTGTAATATTGAAAAATTAATTTGTTATGTCCATTCATCCATTCTGCTTGTTTCCTTTCTCTACAGCAGAGGTTCCCAAACTTTTTTGTCTCGTGGACCAGTTGCCATGTTTTTCGGTTTTGGGTAGACCCCTGCTTACCTGATATTGATTTTTTGCAAATTCATCAACTTCAAATGTATTTTTGACAGCTGGTATAGTGCTACTCACTTTCAAAGAGGTAAAAGCTAGTATACCACCCCAAGATCATAAATATAATGTAAGATACTATGCCACGTTGTATATATTGGAATGGACAAGAATTTCTACGTGTGTAACATGATGATACTGGTATATCATTATGTGCAAGTTTTTACAAGTTCAATATTTATGTTTTCAAAATTTTTACTTCATAGGTACTATTTTAACTTATGTAGAATGTAGTATAATTATCTGTTTTCATATTATGAGGTAGTATTAGGTAAGTAAATAGGTACTATCTGTGTAAGGGGATTATTCCATTCATGGAATGCCAAAATTGAAGTTACGACCTGCTTATATGAGATCCACTAATGTTGACCCCCATTTTCGTTTCATTGATCCCCAAATTTTTTTTCGCGGACATAGACCCACTTCCAGGTCGTCGTCGACCCTTGGGGTAGATATAGACCACTTTGGGAATCACTGCTCTACAGCTCGCTTCAAACGCATTAGTTGCTGTCGGTAGCCAACGCCAGTTGCTGAAATCGCCTAAAACTATTTTAAGCGGTTTCAACAACTCATTATAGATGACACCTTTTTGATCCCACCAAATGTAGAGCATAACCATATCTGAATGGATGTTTCGTTTTGGAGTTGACGGGACTAGTTGACCAGACTTTACTTTTGCTTTTCTGAGTTTGTAATTTTCGAAATAGATCCACTTTTCATCTCCAGTAACAATTCGATGCAAGAAACGCTTTCTTTATTGTCTTTAAAGCAAATGCTGTTTATTTGGCACGTAATCTTTCATTTTCAATCGACTAAAAAACAATGTTGTGTCCACTTTAATCAAATGTCATATAGTACGGTTTGAACCTTGTCATAAGACCTTTCAAATATATGTAATGATAATTCACATTTATTACATAAAGTATGACTTACGACATCTAATGGAAAATCGTAAAAACTCATTTTTCAGACCTGTTATAAAATTAAACTGTCAAAATTTCCATACTACAAGGAGGAGTCCAAAGTAATCAGGACTTAAAAAAAAAAAAACAGAACAAATGGTTTTTTCGGCAAAATCAATTGATTTTATTCAAAATAGTCTCCTTCTGCTTCAATACAGCTTTTTGCACGGTCCAAAAGCATGTCGAACGAGTGTTTTAGCTCGTTGGCGTGTATGGCCGCCAGTATGCCGGTGCAAGCCTTTTGAATGGCCTCTACGTCTGCATAACGCTTTCCTTTCATCGGCAAATGCATTTTGCCGAAAAGGTAGAAGTCGCACGGTGCCATATCCGGTGAATACGGGGAGTGGTTGATGGATTTTTGGTGAGATAATCGGTCACAAGCGTCGATCGATGAGACGGCGCATTATCGTGCAACAAACGCCAACTTCCATCTTCGCGATATTCGGGCCGAACACGTCGAATACGGCGCACCAAACGCTTCAAAACTCCTAGGTAGAATACCGCATTAACGTTTTGACCGGGTGGAACAAATTCTTTGTGGACAATACCCTTGGAATCATAAAAACAAATCAGTATTGTCTTCACTTTTGACTTCTCCAGGCGCGATTTTTTGGGTTTCGGCTCGTCCGGCGCCTTCCATTCAGCACTCTGGCGTTTCGTTTCGGGATCATATTGAAAACACCACGTTTCGTCACCAGTCACAATGTTATAAAGGAAGTTTTTGTCCTTTTTGACCTCTTTAATGATGTCCTTCGAATGTTGAATTCTGAGCAATTTTTGGTCGTCGAAGCTCATTTTCGCACCGATGACACAAACATACTGCACTTAAAAGGCAATAACTTCACTTTCAATAGATGAAATGTCATGAAATTCTCACAGGAAGTCGATAAAGGATAGCAGATTCTAACGCACCAGTCGGCATATAGATGGCGCCACTAGGGGCGCTAGATTCAAAAAGTCCTGATTACTTTGGACTGCACCTTGTATGTGCTAATTGGTTTGTATTGATTTACCATAACGAAACGGGAAATCAAATTTAACGAAACTATGGCTATGCACATTATATTTGCAGCATACGATTCATGAAGATTAATATATTTCCATAAATTCGGCTATGTTTGGCTCTTCCTATTATAATTCAAGCTTAAATACTAAATTTCCTACTAGATCGTGTTTCGTTATAACGGGTGATTCATCGTGAGGTTCAGGAAAATATTTTGAAAGTAATATAAAACAGAATGTAATGGAACCGAAAAAACAACCGATACCAGTTACTTTTTAAAGATTATGTCATTCAAATTTTAGCCGCTTTAAGTGGTCCATTCTATATTTCCAATTTCGACTGGAATCTGGCCAGTAGCGCGAGTTATTTTTGCTTCCACGGCATCAATCGTAGCTGGCTTATCCGCTGCTATAGGCCAATTTTCAGTTACTCTATGTTTCGTCATAATTTCGGTAGTGTTGTTTTCCTTTCGAACAAAATGCCAACATATTCTTATTCTCTATTTTATGAGTTTCGCAACCCATATGTGGGGTTTTTTTTCCAATATACTTAAGAAGGTTTTAAAAAAGCCGAAGCACTTTTTCCTTTGCTAAAACGTATTCTACATAAAAATTCCAACAGTTGTGTTATTTGAAAGCTTCGAAATCTTATCTACCATATTCATCATTGACCTACTTTAAATGCATTTTCATACGTGTTTGATGGCTTAGGGGTACGCGAAAAAAATTTAGTAATGGCGGATATTAAAAATATACTATTCTCCTCTCATCTCGATCCAGTTTCAGAGCGGTGGCAAACAGTGCAAAAAAAATTATTTTAGCGCTCACTATTTATAAATAAATTATTGTTCGAAGTTATGTTTTTTTCGTTTAAAACAAGAATGTATGTTTGAAGCGCAACATTTATTATTTTCGGACGCTACATTTTTTTCAGCAGTTCTTTTCTGAACATAAATTGTATTAGCCATAGTCAGATACCGTGCACAGAATTGTTGCATCATTCGGTGGATGATTTTATTGTCGCATAGCGATGGTTTTTGTAACAATCCTCGGAATCACGCCACAAAAGTTAGTGTTAGAATTCCAATGGTACATAGCGTGTCTATGGCTGTGTGACAAATTCAATATTCGTTTCTTGTGATTATACAATTCTTATTACTAATTAATATCAATTTTATTTTCGTTCGGTAATTATTTTACTATAATTTAAAATTTAAATTAATTTCTAAATTAATTTAATTAAATTAATTTAATTTAATTTAATTTTCATATACTGGCGGTGAAGACAGCCCTAAACCCAAATGTGTAGTATATGGGGAAGTACTGTCAAATGGCAGTATGGCCTGTGGGAATATGCCAGTAAATTAATTTTTTCACCACATTTCTAAGGCATAGAAATATTACAAGAGAACTGTCTCAATGATTTAGATGTGTAGAGAATCAGAAGTTATATCGATCTTTCCATGTATGTCCGAGCGTCCGCCCGTACATAACTCAAAAACGCCTTGTTCGAATTTCATTAAATACGTATATATTTAAATACATACCCGATACTAAAGTATGTTGAAATCAATTCAAGGATAGTTCCAGATAAAAAGAAATAGTTCTAGAACAAAATAGGCCTGCACGCCGCTTATGGAATTCCGCGCGTTTATTATTCAATCCGCTTTTTCAAATTCGCTTCACTCTGTTCTATTCTGAATTGCGAAGAAGGTGGAAATTTTATCTAAAGCAAATGACAAATCTTTCCAGTAAAATTGAAACCATTATTTGTTTCTTTGTAAATAAAACAAAATTAATTTCTCTTTGTTCGTGATCATTTTGTGTTATATTCAATTTAGTTAAATTTTTTCGAAAATGCCAATAAATAGTAATGAACTCTCTGAGATTGTTTTTAGCGTTTCTCTTCATAAAATCGACTAACTCTCGAAATTGGTGTTGATTTATATAATTTTTGGTAGCCTTATATAATTATTGATTTAGAATGATTTTTTTGAAAATTATTTTAAAAAACTTTAATTCTTCAAACTTAATTTATTAAATATGGTTATTTTAAATTTTTAATTTGGAACTACCGTTCAAACACACTATCACAGTAACTCTGCCCGAATCCTCCCAAAATAGCAATCGTATTTAAAATATCGAATTTGCGTGAATACGTCGTCGCGTTTCATACAAATAATAGCGTAAAAGCGAAACAGGTGAGACGGAAGCGAATTCAAAAATACGAAAAACGCAATGAGCTAGCGGAAGCGATTCGACGCCCATTACATAATGGGTATCTTTAGTTTCTTAGTTGGAAATCTGTGTCATCCATTACATAGCTATATTGTGTAGAGTGTCAGTAAAATCTATCGAGGGATAATCTCTGGTCGAAACTCATTGCGTCGTTTTCTCTGTGTAAATGAAAAGCGAATTTTTCATGGTAAACAAAAGATTTATACAATTAAATATTGTCCATTTCTTTCGGTGAATTTTTGCCATTTGCTTGGCTGGGCCAAAATCTCCTCACTTCTACGTTTTCTGCGCGGAAAACCTGACAAGCCATTTTTACAGGCTTCTTTTGAACTCAAATTTACATCATTAGAAGAGTTTTGTAGAGACCGCAAAAAATTATCTAAGAATGCAAATTTCCCAGCTTTCTCAATTTCTCACAAATGACCAAACTTGTGTGTGGTCTAGTGTAATCATGATGAGACACAAAACTTTTGCGTTTCACCTATTCTGGATGCTTCTATTTGATAGTTTCCAACGCTCAATTTCGATGCGGTAGTATTCTAAGCAAACTGTCGTGTCATTAAACGATTGGATTCGATCAATGCATTTATTTTGTCGTCGTCAACAATGTGATGATTCTTGGCCCATAGTTATAGAGCAATATTTCCCTGTCTAAACTCAAAGAGAAAACAAAGTTTGGTGGAAAAAGTGTTGCTTTTTCCGATTTAATTTGCAACTATGAGTCCCACTTTACCTATATTGAAATTAAAAACAGCGTCTTAAGGCGCGTCCACATCAAGAGCGTGCAAGAGTACATATTTGCAAATACGGGCATACCGCGAATAACACGGTTAATTGGTACCGTGTTATTGAAATTCGTGTTATTCGATACTAATAATTCATACAATTTTGAAAATATCGTTCCATGCTATTCAAAACAGTGCAATTCAAAAGTCGATATCCATACAAATTTGTACATTTGGTTCCAAAGAGAAGTAAGCACTCACAACTTTATGCAATGATACTAAAGCTATTTTGAGCGCAAAGAAGAGAGAAAATCTGTTTACGATAAGAACTGAGATTTTCAACTTTGTTTAATATCTATGTATTTCCTGCAAATCTGTTATATACGTATGCACTGTGTGATCGTTAACTGTAATATGTGTGTACTCATGCGCAAATTCGTGCTATTCAAGTACCGTGTTATTCGAGGGATGCCTGTATTTGTTAATGTTCCTATTCGGTAAAAATTCGTAGTGTGAAAGCAATCAAACTTCCTTTTTTTATTTGTCTTTACACTTGCCTTTTTTTTTTTAATGGAATCATGATCACGTTTTACAAGATTCTAAACCATTTGCAATAATTTTTATCCAATGTCTGTCTGTCGTCTGTCTGTCTGTCTGTCTGTCTGTCTGTCTGTCTGTCTGTCTGTCTGTCTGTCTGTCTGTCTGTCTGTCTGTCTGTCTGTCTGTCTGTATGTCTGTCTGTCTGTCTGTCTGTCTGTCTGTCTGTCTGTCTGTCTGTCTGTCTGTCTGTCTGTCTGTCTGTCTGTCTGTCTGTCTGTCTGTCTGTCTGTCTGTCTGTCTGTCTGTCTGTCTGTCTGTCTGTCTGTCCGTCTGTCTGTCTGTCTGTCTGTCTGTCTGTCTGTCTGTCTGTCTGTCTGTCTGTCTGTCTGTCTGTCTGTCTGTCTGTCTGTCTGTCTGTCTGTCTGTCTGCCTGTCTGTCTGTCTGTCTGTCTGTCTGTCTGTCTGTCTGTCTGTCTGTCTGTCTGTCTGTCTGTCTGTCTGTCGGTCTGTCGGTCTGTCTGTCGTGTACAAGATTGCGGCCGTATTTTTGAAGCAATTTCCATGAAAATTGGTAAAAGCGGTTTTTTCCTCATGAGAACCATTCTATCAGAAGTTGGGTTTGATCGGACTAAAACTTCGGGTAGCCGCTGAACAAAAGTTCGGTTTTTTGTCTTTTTACATTACAGAGTATTGTAACGTGTATTGGACTGATTTCAATGAAATTTGGCATTAGACACTTTTTCAATGAAAGAAATTGTGTCCAAAAATCAATCGAATCCGATTACAACTTCGGGTATCTGCCGAATAAAATTCGAATTTTTTTGTATGAAATTTGGAGCATAACTTTGGGTGTTCGGACAAAACTTCGAAATTTGTGTACAGAATAAATCATAAATTGTTGTACGAAATAATTGTATAGAATTGTATAGAAGTTCCCATAGTGGTGTGTGCACTATAGCTTTTTTTGTATGAAATTTGGAGCAAAACTTTGGGTGCTCGGTCAAAACTTCGAAATTTTTGTAGAAAATAAATCATAAATTGTACGAAATAATTTGATCGATATGTATAGCACTATAGCTTGTTTTCATATGAACACTCTTCCCTATCCCACTAGCAAAAAGCTTGTGTAAGGCCTAAGTTATACGACGATCATTGTAATGAAGGAAATTATTTTACAATGGAAAATTAACCTATTACAAAGATTATTTCTTTAAAAAAAAATAATGCAAAACATGGGAAAAAGTTTAGTAAATAGATTTTAAATAAAAAATCTTAGGTATATCACGTAATTTGTTTTTTATAATGATTTTTATAATTTGAATGACGGTAACATGTTTTAATCGATCAGCTGTTTTGTGGACTGCGTTTGAATTTCATTCTTTCACTGGAGAACTGCCAAGTTGATTCCATCATCAGGAATTTTTCGTCGATATTCTAACCTCAAACTTCAGCGTCTCAATAAGAAAATAATAATATTTGAAAAAAAAAATGAAATAATCTAATTGGATTCGATGAAAAAAGCCTTCTTCTTATAAGAAACCATCAGCTGTGAACGAAAATCTGACTGTAAGTTTCTCTGACATTCGTAAAATAGGTATAACCACCTTTCATTGAAAATCAAAGAAAAACGTTCGGTTTCACTAGTTCCACAATTTCCTTCATTACAATGATCGTCGTATAACTTAGGCCTAAACTATATTTTTCCCGTGACTGCATTATTGAATTTCTGCAAAGTATGTTTATAAAATTTTTCTTGGAGTCCTCATAATAAATTTACTTTATAAAATAAAATAAAAAACCAACGACTGTAATGTTATTTGAATGGCATTTTGTTTTGATACGTGTGCCTGTTTCCGCTTGTCATTTTATTATCGGTACGCGCCAATATGCATAGTGTCCCAGTTTCCCCAAAATTGTCCTTGACCTACTCCACTATTGAAAATAGTTAACGCCGTCGTCGGTATACACACATAATAACTCTAATCTATCGTCATCTTTTTCCCCTCCTGTGTGGTTTATTCTAAGTTTTTTATAAATTTGTGTGTGGAAATATACTTTTTTTTTTTTAGATTAAATTGGTTCTATTTGTGCTTTATTTCCATTTCATTCCAAATCTGTCCATCATGTTTCTGGGTCGCGCGTTTTAAGCTTTTTTCTCTTTTTTTGTATTGCGTAATAATTTATAAGCTCTTTTTTGCTGTTTTCTGTTTTCTTTTTCATTGGCGTAGCTAGCTATTTTTCCTAGGTTGGGCAAGGTTTCAATTTTGATAATCCGTTTAGAGATCAACTAACTTTATAGAATTGACAAATTTTTGGAGTAACGAAGCAATTTAATGAGAGATATGTAACATAAGTGATGCATCGTAATAATGGAGTTTATTCACTCTCCTCGTACAAAGTGGTGCCTTCCTCAACTCTGTAAAGTTGAAAATCTGACGATACAGCCAAATTTAAAATAAAAAGTGACCTTTGGCTATAGAATAGTTGATATCTAAAAAAAAGAAATAAAGAAGCAATCAAAATTTAATATATATTACACTCACAACATTAAGCAATACAAAATAAAAAAACATAGCAACAAACATAGGCATTTTTTTGTTAATTTTAATTTGTTAATTATGTTTTAGCTTTCTATGTTTTTCGCTGAACCGGTTCAAGACTGCCTCAGAAGTGAGAGTATTTTTCACTATTTCCTTTTCTATATGCAGCCAAGACATATGAGAAAAATGATCTTGGAGCATAGTAGTCTTTAACCAGGTTTTTATTCGCCGCATTGCACAGAAACTCCTTTTGCAACTGGCGGACTTCACTGGGAGCGCTAATGCTGCCTCAAGCAGTTTCTGTACGTTAGTACAGAACTCCTTTCTAATATATTTTTTTCAATTTTCTATATTTATTTCACAATTTTTTAATTGGAACATGTTTTTCATTATTATAGCTTCGGCATTCAGTGCTGCAGAATCAATTTTTAAAATATCTACCGCATTTAAGTCGATCATATATCTAATGGTGATTGACCATTGTTCCTCTTTGTAGTATCTCGCCTCGTCTACACTCAAGGAAAAAATCGACATGCTTTCGCTGCTTTTACAATTCCCTCTTTAATTAGGCATGCTATTATTTCAACAATTTCATTTTGAATATTTAGGCTGCAATAATTAAAATGTTTTTTAAAGTGTATGCGAAAATTTTTATCATACTTTCAGGAAAGTTGAGCTACTTCCAAGAAATTACCCCTATTTTTAGTTGATGTGTCATCTTGATCTCCTCTTAAAAGGCAACCCGTGACGGACAAGTGTCAGTATTACTTCAATCAGTTTCAATAACTATTCTCTATTTTGCATAACATCTTCCTCTTATTGATTTAGAACTTGCTGATAGACATCTCCAGTTTTAAGAGATTTTCTGTAGCAAACATATTTTTGGGCACATTCGACATGAATTTTTTTTTTTTACAAATTTTTTCGCGTTGGTCATGAATTCCCTCCATAATGAAATGCCTACACACAAAACAGTAGACCTTGTCTTCTTCCGTGTTGTATTCCAACCATCTGTATAGTTGATAATATTTAGATGTAAAAGATCTTAATTTTTTTTTTGGAAAATGTATGTAGGGCTGTGATGGCCCGGCTTGCAGGGTGCATAAGTTGTTTCGTTTTTCATTACCAGCAGATTCTGAAGACTCAAACGTATCTGGGTCCGATTCTACGTCTGAATCTGATGTTTGTCCTGAGGTCATCGGCGGGGAACAGTTTTCTGGCACTTCTGTACCTTATACTTCATTTTTTGGGGGGTTTTCATCAGATGTGCTTTTTCTTACTTCAAGCTGTGCAGAAGAACTAGGATTAGGATTAGTTACATTTCCCGGCTTTTCGCCATCAGGTGTCATTGAGAATTTGTGTATTTTAAAAAATCATCTTATATCTTTAAATTTCTTCATGTTTTACATACAAAAAAAAAAATGCCAACAGGAAAGCGCTAAGCTATTTAAAGGAACACTAATAAAAGAAATGTCAACATGGAAGCGCTATGGGAAGTGCTAGACTACTTAAAGGAGGCCAACAAGAAAAAATGCTAATAGGGAAGCGCTCAACTATTTAAAGGAACACCAGCACGAAAAAATGCCAACCATGGAGTGCTATGGGAAGCGCTGAACTATTTTTTTTTTTTTTTTTTTAGAAAAAACCACCAACAAAAGAAAAATACCAACAAAGGGGAAAAGGAAATCTCCCAGAATTCTCGTGATTTCACAAAAAGAAATCACCAAAACCACCAATATTTTCCGATTTCACTTAATCCTCACAGGAGGCGCCTATAATTGTTTAGGGTAGAACAAATTATGCGGATTTGCACGAATAACTGATAACCGAAATTGATTTCTGTACATGTGTGAACTGCGCGATCCCATGATGCTTTCCTCATCAGTTGCTCGGTGTCTGTGTGTATGAGATCCTATTTGAGAAAGAGCAGTTACTTGTGAATGTGTGCGTGTGCAGTGGTAACTCAGCCCAATGTTGCACACCATGTTTAGTAGTTCTGAACACAGATGTTGAAAGCAACCAGGTACAACTACTTAAATTCCTTATGTTTCAAACTCAAACAATTTTTTTGAAAGATTATTATTATTTTGTATTTCGGTCGATTTCGATAATATTCGGTAAACGATCGTTTTCGGGAATGATAAAATAATTTTACGAAGAATGGCATTTAATCTTTTTCTCAAGATGAAAAGAATGAAAGTAGTATATTTCTCCAATACTGTCGATTTTTCTAGGGTGAAAAGGCGAAACGAAGTTATGGAGGAGAAACCTTGAAATATTAGTAGTTTTGGTGCCTCTTTCTCAGAGTTAATTTATTGAATTCTAGATTTTTTATTAACTGCCAGTCCCATTTCTACCATCGACTGTAGGCCGATTTTACGTTACTATATGTTTTTGTTTTTAATTGTATTCAAAGGTCGCATCCGGGTTTCCATATAAAATTTGCCCCGGAGTCATTGGGCTGAAATTTTTTGTGTAAGTTGCTATCGATGAAAATCACAAATTACTAAAATAAAGGGTTTTTCAATTGGGACACTACAAATGTTTTCCAATAGGGACAGCGAACCACGCAATATTTTTTTTTTGTTCATTTTACATTTATGCTCGTGAATAGTTCCCATTTATACACTCGAACAATGTTTACAAATTATTAAAATTGATTATCGAAATTCTGAGTCAGTCGCCGCAACTTTAAGAGCATTACGACCAATTTATGAATGACATCAACGACCTGCCCGTTCGACAATTGAAAATTTAGTGCGAAAATTTGAATCGACATACCCGCTACATAATGTTCCAGTGCCAGTGAGACAAAGAACTACACGCAGTGAAGAAAACATTGCGGCCGCTAACGCTTCAATTCAAGAAGACCCAAATCGTTCGCTTGCACGCCGTTCTCAAGAATTGGGCATCTTTGTGACGTCATTTTTGCGAATTTTGCGAAAAGATCTTGGCTTACATCCATACAAGATCAAGCTGACACAGAAACTAAAGCCCCTTGATCATTTGTTGCGTTGCCGATTCGTAAGTTGAGCTCAGACTCAATTTGAAAATGATGCCGATTTTCATCGAAAAATCAGCATCATGAGGATCATTTTTGGCTAAACGGATTTGTTAACAAGCAAAATATGCATTACTGGGCAGGCGGCAACCCACACATTCTTCAAAAGGCACCATTGCATCCCCAAAAAATAATTGTGTGGTGTGGATTACATGCTGGAGGTGTCATTGGGCCATATGTTTTCATTAATGCTGAAAACCGCCACGTTACAGTTAATTGAAATCGCTATCATCGAAGCATGCTAATTATTTTTGGAATGAATTTCGTGCCATGGACATGGACAATTTGTGGTTTCAACAGGACGGTGCCACTTGCCACAAAGCGAACGTTACAATCGATTTATTGGAAAGTAAGTTTGGTGAGCGTGTTATTTCCAGAAATAGACCCGTCAATTGGCCGCCTCGTTCATGCGATTTGACGCCTCTTGACTATTTTCTTTGTTGTCACGTGAAGTCAATGGGTCTATAGTATAGGACGTCTCTGGCTTATTGGTATAGACTCTATACTATAGAGTCTATACCAATAAGCCAGCGATCCTAGAAGAGCTCAGAGCAAATATTGAACGCGAAATTGCTGCAATATCGGCCGATTTATGCGAAAAAGTGATCGAAAATTGGGTTCAACGACTGGACTTTTGCAAACGTGCCTGTGGTAGTCATGCAAAGGAAATTGAATTCCGTACATAATGGCATATAATGTGCTTTAACATGAAATAAAAAATTCATTGGTATCTCAAACCGTTTTTGTTTTATTTACAAAAATATTTGTAGTGCCCTTATCGAAAAACCCGATATTAGTCTCGAAAATGCGCATCAAGGAGTAAAAAAGTACATAAAATTTTTCCAAATTAATTTTTTTCTTGTAAACGGATTAACAAATTGTTTTGGAAAAAAAACTTGTACGTCACGGCGTACTAGCCCTAAAACTTGGTTTGACATACGATAACTATAGTCGTAGCAGTTATAATGCATTGTGAATATATGATAATATAATTTTCAACCCTTCTCCAGTCTTTATAGATTTTGTAAAAAAAAGCAGGGTTTTTTAAACAAAATTGTGTCTTATTTCGGAGTGTTCTAACCAGCTACTAATGTACCACAAAATGATATCAAGGACAAGGTAAAATGTGATAAAGATAACTACAGTACTGAAAAAAATAATTTAAAATTTTCAACATTTTTTTCATTACCCCTAGGTTCTTGGTATTGTGTATGGTCTATGTAAAGTATCCTAAAGTAGTTGGCTACAACAAATATTTTTTTCTAATCGATCAAAGAGGTAAACGATAGGTAAAAAAATCTAAATTAATTCAGTCTGTATGCCTACCAGATACCTTAACACGCGCATGTCGCCAATTGAAATTATTGCATAACAATGTTTTCCATATGTTTGAACGAACCGAAAAGTTGAATTTTTGATTCGTTACAGTGAAGAGAATTCGTAGTTAACAAATTTGTATTGCAATAAACTAGCTTTGAAAAAAAAAATCCAACCAAAGCTTACATTACTAGGTGTATCAAAAGTGATCGGAAAAAAATAAAATTATTTTTGAAATGTACTTTATTTTTCACTACAATCTCTTGCAAGCTCGATGCATTTAGTCAAATCATAGAGTAAGTATTTAAATATAAGTATAGACATAGTCAAACAATACTTTTATAAGATTTCTAAGTGAATAAAACTACGTCATCTCTTAGAAAAACTTAAAAATGGATATGAAATTATTTTGAAAAGTCAAGAAATTTACAGTTCACGCCGTCAATATAAACGAAAAGAAGTTGAAAATGAAGGTGAAAAAACTTGTCCGTATCACATTACTTGAATACGGCAATAAAGGTTTAAAATTTTCAGCATCAAGTTCAAAAAATTCATTGCAAAAATCTGAAGATTCTTCCGGGATTAGCGGTGATTTTGATGATAAAATCGAAAAAGAGGTAAAATTTTTAAATGTGCTTAAAAGAAACCTTTTAATTTTGTTTCATTAAACAAATTAATTTCCTGCTCTTGAAAATGAAGTTTCAGAAACATTAGTCAAAAGTTTTTGATTCGAAAATCTTTTTTCTCTTTCTGGCATTTATCACCTCGGTATTTTTTCTTTTTCGGCAGATTCTTTTATCCAAGACACATTTTAATGCTAAAATATTGTGTTTATTTTGTTTGTCATTCCTTCATTTATCGGAAACGGAAATGTGTGTGTGTGTATTTTCAACTTAGAATTTCATTTCTTTTTTGGTGTATACACAATAATTATTTATACGAGAAATAAATGCGAACGGTTGTTTGTGGTTTATCTATTCAATGCTTTCTAGATATTTCATCAGGCCAGCATGTAGAGGAAAATGACGTCTTAACTTCAAGTGAAAAAGAAAAATAATTATTAATAGCCCAGTCAATGGGTACTTTTACCTTGCAAAATGTATAGGAAACTTTATATTTGGTATAATTGTTCAATTAGGTAAGTTATTGAAAATTCCAAGTTTTCGAGAATGCTTACAGTGAAGATATCTTTATACTGGCCTCAGTCAACGTATCTCGAACCGGGAACGAGATAATCGCAAAAAAGCGTGTGGGGGTGGTAAAAACCAGTATGGGGGTGTGAGTGGCACCCCCGCAAGGTCGAAAACTTGGAATTTTCAATAACTTACCTAATTGAACAATCGTAGCAAGTTGAAGCTTGGTTTTCTCTTTTAATCTTCGTGCTTTATAATTATTACCCTTTTTCATATAGATATAGTATATTTTGAATAAAATTTTTTTTTTATTACTTGAAAACAAACACTCAAAATTATTTTTTTTTAGAAAAAATAACACTAATAAAACCGACAGGATTAATATTAAAGTTTGTAGGAGGACATTTTCTCTGCGTTGTCATCTCATGTGGTTTTGATTACTGATGATAAATCCAAAATGTAGTCTAAACCCGACACAAATTTTTGTTTGCAGTTACCAATTTTTCTGTATATCATGACAGAATTTTTAGTTATCCTATCAAAAAAATTGTTAGTATACAGAATTTTTGTAAAAAATATAATTTTGCATTTAAGTTTAATTGCTGGCGTACAAAAATTTTGTTGAAATACATTTTTTTGTTTAAATCAATTATGTACGTGTTTGAAAATAGAAAATATTGGTTAGATTTAGGTTTACAATTTCAGAGCGTTTGAAATTACCTATAAAATTGTTATAATTTTTAAATTTTAGGGGCAACAATTTTTTTGATTGATTTTACCACTTTTCACAAGCATTGGATTTACATTTTCTCTATTTCGGCCAGACCACTATAGAACTTTCCCGATAGTATTATAAAATATTCATTTCAGTTCGCCTATTTTAAATGTTCATTCCAAGTTTCATGAAAGTGTGACTACTATGTTATTGACCGAATTATTAATGTTTTTCTACTTTAGCTCCCTTAACCTCATCAAGTGGAGACGCATTCTATCTTTTCAGTTGGCCTATTCAGAATGTACACACCAATTTATAAGGAAATCCGCCCTATATTAAGTGAATTATTGAAGTTTTTCTCCCCTCACAACTCCCCACCGAGGGGAGACATGTTTTATCTTTTCAGTTGGCCCATCCCAAACGTACATTCCAAGTTTCATTCAAATCCGCCTGTTATTGACCAAATTATTAAGGTTTTCTTTTCTTTATATAAAAAGTCGCCCATTATTGAGTGAATTTAAGTTTTTCTTTTTTAGCCCCCCACAACCCCCACCGAGTGGCCCATCCCAAACGTACATTCCAAGTTTCATTAAAATCCGACTATTATTGGCCGAATTAAGGAAGTTTCTATATTTCCACCACAACATTTTTAAAAAAAAAGTTTTGCGCATTAGTGTTACCAGAAGTGAATTCCGTTGAAAAGATAATATGTTCTGATTTCGACCTTAATACACAAACTGGAAATCTCATCAAAATTGGTCGTGTCCTTTCAGTTTTAGGACTAGTGCAAAAATAGACTATTAGGGTATTCATGATCTTTCGTATACCTTATTTCTGCGTATCTCCTATTTTAATATTACGAGACATCATGAACGCACCCATTTAAATTTTTCGTAAGTTTTTCATGTGTTAATCAATGTGAAGTTTGTCAAATTTGTCAAACTTGAAATTTTGTTCCACACATTCTTTTTTTCTAATTTATTTCCCTAAAATTAAACACAAATTTAACATATTTAATTAAAATTTAAAAAGAAAATAACATAACACATTTTTACCTCCATATTTCTTCACTTGTCAAAATCAAATGTCAAAAAATTACGAGACTGAAAAAACATGCTTCAAAGTCGCGTATCTCGCATCGAAGTCGTATTTAAATTTTCCATACAAAAGTTTTACAAAACTTTACGAGACTTATAGGAATACGAAGTTTACACCGTTTACGAGTAATACGAAGGTTTTACGAAAGATCATGAATACCCTATATATTTCGACAAAACGTGTTCTTAGACAGTGTTGTCATACTCGAATATAGGCCAGAAACTAATCAGTTCTAAGTTAAGGTCCAAATACATGAACTACATAAATTTTGTCGAAATCGGCCCGGCAGTTTAGTCTGCATCGTGTCCACAAAATTTTATCGTTTTTAGACAAAAAAAGCGTTACCAAACAATGTTGCTATATATTAATTTCGCCCAGAATCTAACACCATCTGGCATTTCGCGCAACATCAAAACGTTGAAAGTTGCATGGAAATCGGACCTTCTATTTAGATTCTATTAACGATTTACAAAAGCGGACGGACGGACATGGGGCTAATTATTTTATTATTTTCATCTTTCTAGCCCTTTTAGAACAAAAGTTAGGTTTTCGATTATTAGTACTTTCGTATAAACATTCGTTTATCGGGAAAGTAAAAATAAAAAGTTTTATTATTTATAACGAATAATGACTTAACAATATTGTGCGTTTGTTAACATATACACTGAAATTCAAGTGTTTCCCTTTCATTTTCGCAATTTTCCCGATCCCAGCATTTGACTATTTGACTATGGGTTTATAGTTTTGGAACATATGCTCTACAATATATCAAAAATCGTGTTTTTTTAATAGTCAACGGACAGAAAAAAGAAGTAGGACTTACCTTCTATATGCCAGGCTCTGCTGAAACCAACCCTTCAAGCGTGGTTGGAAATATGCCATCCGCTCTCGAAGGTAGCAAGGAAGCTGCCAGGTTATTCGAACCTGAGCATAATAAAAAGGACACTGGTAAGAGGATTGCTTATCAGTAGGCTAGGATTCGTCTCCGGTCTGTCATTAGGAAGGTCCAGAAGTACGGTGCAATGGATCCCAGTGTGCTCAGCCTCTGGGAAAAAGAGCAGTACGAAAGGGCCAAAGTGGTAGCTGGAGATGCTAGCTTGAAGAGTTTTCTTGCCAGTCATCAGGCTAAGGTGGTGGAGGAAGAAGAGGCTGCTCTTCGGGATCCCATTGCGGGATCATCAAACGAAGACGGTTTCGTAACGGTTAAGACTAAACGCAACCGTTTCATGGGCA
Organism: Xylophagus ater; assembly: GCA_963422695.1. Lineage (NCBI taxonomy): Eukaryota > Metazoa > Arthropoda > Insecta > Diptera > Xylophagidae > Xylophagus > Xylophagus ater. The sequence goes on along the minus strand of OY730482.1, from coordinate 12,605,603 downwards.
AACGTGACAGGTCGGGGGACGACGTCACGCAACTCGAGGCTAAGAAGCCTAAACAGAAGGTTTCTACTGCGACACGCAACCGGCCTGTGAATGCAGAGCTGGACAAGTTGCGTGTGGCTGTAGTTAACGAGTAGCAGTCGGATGCCCGATTAACTCTCGACCAGTGGCAGAAAATCGAGGAGAGGTTCCAGGTGGCTATGCTGACTTTTTACGAGTCAGCTGCCGAAGACCAGGAATTGCTCTTCGATGGCGCTGGCTGGGAGGGTGGACATAAGATTGTCGCTTGTGGGAATGATGCCTCGGCAAAATTCTTTAAAGAATTCGTTGGCGGTATTTGGGAAGGTGCCAAAATCACAGCAGTTGCTGTGAAGGACCTTCACAAATACGTAATACCGAAGGCCTGGGTGTGGGTTTCCAAGCCCTACACCACTCCGGAAAGGTTCTTAGCCTTACTAAGAAATCAGAATAGGGAGATGAAGGCTGAGGGATGGAAGGTGCTGAAGGTGGGACCCCAGAGGGAACACGGCCAGAATTACCTTCTATCACTCAGCCGTGAATCACTTCCCTATCTGGAGAAGTGTAAGGGGATGGTAAGGTATAGTTTGGGCAGGGTGATGATAAAACCACCTGCCCACACTAAAGGAATCGAAGAGGAGGAGCCGGTAACCAGTGATGGAGGTGGTACAAATCAACCTCCATCACAGTAGAACGGCTACTGCCTGCCTAGCAGAGCTACTCTCTAGGCAGAATATCACAGCGGCATTAATCCAGGAACCCTGGATCAACAACAGGAAACAATTATCAGGACTAAAGGTAAGAGACTTTACCCTTTTCTACAAAAAATCGGAAAGTCAGAACTTGTATCCTACTGAAAAATACAGTTAAAGCTTTTCTTTTGGAAAATTACAGCTCTGAGGATGTTACAGTAGTGGTATGCGATTGGAATCAGCAGAAAGGGAAACCTTTGTGTCTGGTTTCGGCATATCTACCCTACGATGGACAGATGGCGGATCTACCACCAGAAAGTTTAAGGCAGCTAGTTGCACGGAACACGTGGGAGTTGGTTATTGGGTGTGATGCCAACGCTCACCACACACAATGGGGAAGTAAGGACACCAATGAAAGAGGTATGTTACTACTTGATTTTATTATATCATCAAATCTAGTAATCTGTAACGCAGGGAATGACCCAACCTTTGTAATTAAAAATAGGCAAGAAGTTTTAGATATTACATTAACTAACACTTCCCAATTTGAAATAGGAAGATGGAGGGTCTCGCAGGAGCCCTCCCTCTCTGATCACAAATGGATCTTGTTCGAGGTTAAGGCTCGAATAGACAAGAGAGCACCCTTTAGGAACCCTAGGAAAACTGACTGGGAAGGCTTTGCGCACTCACTGAGTAATAGGCTCAAGGAGCCTCCTAGATCATTCAAGTGCAGGAATGGTGTGGACAGAGCAGGTAATTACCTCAGCAATGAAGTAATTAAAGCTTTCAAAAAATCGTGCCCAATATCTAGACCACCTAGAAGGCAGAAACCTATCTGGTGGAACAAAGATATTACGGTCATGAGAAAGAATGTCGGGAAACTCTACAACAAAGCAAGGTGGAGTAACCTTGGAGAAGACTGGGAACTGTACAAGGCAAATAAAAGGGAATTCAAATACGTCATCAGAAAGGCTAAAAGACTTTCGTGGAGAACGTATTGCGAGGACATCACGAAAACTAGCGAAGCTTCAAGACTAAGGAAGATACTCTCAAAGGAGGACAGCGTCCCCAGCTTTATCAAAAGGGGGGACGGATCATGAGTGGAAGACAGTCGAGAGGCTTTAGAATCGCTTATAGCCGCTCACTTTCCAGGAAGCGTGGAACGGGAAGAAGAAGAGGAACTTCCGGCAGTGCGGCAACTCAGCTGGCGGAAGATCGACTCCATCACAAATGGGAGTATGCTCACTTGGGCAGTCGACTCTTTCATGCCATACAAATCCCCAGGACCTGATGGTATCAGACCAATAATGGTGCAAAAAGCACCAGAAGCTGCAAAAAGATGGCTCCAAACAATTTTCAGAAGTTGTCTACGTATGGCATATGTGCCTAGGAAGTGGAGAGAAACTAAGGTAATCTTCATACCAAAGGCAGGTAAAATCAGTCATACACTGGTTAAGGACTTCAGACCTATCAGCCTATCTTTCTTTCTCCTGAAGATATTGGAAAGATTGGTCAATACTTATATTAGAGGGGTATGCGGAGGGGCTCTTTCGCACTCCCAGCATGCATGCCTCAAACATAAGTCTACGGAAACGGCTTTGCACGAAGTCATTAGTAAGATAGAGGATAGCATCAGCAATAAGGAATGTGCTCTTGTAGCTTTCCTGGACATTGAAGGGGCGTTCAACAACGTCAAAAGGAAAGCCATCATATGATCCATCATATGGATCAACATGCTGCTACACTGTAGATATATAAATGCAGCCTACGGGGACAGTGTAGCAAGGTTGAGAGTATCCAGAGGAACACCTCACGGAGGAGTACTATCTCCATTCCTCTGGATTTTAGTGGTTGACGGGATTCTTAAGAAACTCGGCAATGGTGGGATCTCAGTGGTAGCATACGCTGATGATCTTGCACTAATTGCTAGAGGTAAATTTCTGGACACCATTAGCGAACTATTGGAAATAGCTCTCAACAGGCTCAGCAAATGGGCCGGGTGCAACGGTCTTAACATCAATCCGGGTAAGACGGAATTGGTACTCTTCACCAGAATGTACAAGGTACCACAGTTCAGGCTGCCAAAGCTTGATGAAGTCACCTTGAATATGTCTGAGGAGGTCAAATTCCTAGGACTTTGGCTGGACAAAAAGCTAGCATGGGGAATCAATACAGAAAACAGAGTAAAGAAAGCTTACGATGCTCTGTATGTATGCAGGAGGGCAGTAGGTAGAAATTGGGGGCTAAATCCTAGTATAATGCTCTGGCTTTATACCGCGGTGGCGAGGCCAATTCTAACCTATGGGGCACTGGTTTGGTGGGAGGCCATCAACAAAAAACATATACAAGGGAAACTCACTAGGGTTCAGCGGTTTTCTTGCATTGGTCCGACAGGTGCGCTTCGAACAATACCAACGGCAGCTCTGGAAGCGATTCTGCATTTGTTGCCGATCGACTTGTACATTAAACAAGCAGCGGGTAACAGTGCTCTGAGGCTAAGAAACCACGGGTTTCTCAAGAGATAAAGGTCATGGTAAGATCCTAAACTGGACCTTAGGTGGCGGTGCCAAGGCGGCAACGGACACGATATTGGAAATATTGGACTTTGATACCCCTTACAGGATGTTATACCCGGACAAACAGACTGGTATGACAATAAGGTTCCTATCGAAGGCGAAATAGCCATTTATACTGACGGATCTAAAACAGTGTACGGCGTAGGCTCGGGGGTATTCTCGGAAGATCTCAGCATGGCGAAATCTTTCCGACTTCCACTGGAATGCAACGTCTTCCAGGCGGAAATATTGGCAATTCAAAAGGCTGCAGAAACATCTAGTCTGGAGAAGATATCCTCCAGGGATATCTCGATCTACTCAGACAGCAAGGCAGCCATGAACGCGCTTAGTTTGGTAGCTGTTAACTCGGGAATAGTCAGTAGCTGTCGCAAGGTGTTGAAGACACTATGCGTTCAGAATAATGTTCGATTATGCTGGGTTCCAGCCCACTGCGGAATCGAGGGAATGAATCGGCAGATAGGCTGGCAAAGGAACGGGCAGACGATTCAGAATACGAAATCACTGACGTACTGCCTTCCCTCTCGGCGTTTAAAGCACGTATCAAGGACAAAATTTTCGGGGAAGCCAACACACGATGGCACAATCTTAGTGGGCACGAAGTGTCAAAAAGTTTGTGGCCGAAAATGAATCAGAAAAAGTCGAGACTCATAATAGACTGGAATCGGAATCGTCTACGAACGATTATTGGAATACTGACGGGACACTGTCTGTTGAGGAACCAGGCTAAAAGACTGGGCTTGGTGCAAACCGACCTCTGTCGATATTGCGAAGACATAGGGGTGGCTGAAGACATCAAGCACATTTTATGCGAATGCTCGTAACAACTTTTTGGGCAACCATTTCTTCGGGAATTTAGGAATGCTTCACGCGACCGACATGAGAAGTCTAATGAAGTTCTGTAGGAAAATTAAATGCTTTGAAGAGGAATAGGTTCCCCCAGGGTAACTCCTGGTCTCGTAGGGATCGCAATGGGCCCAGTAAAGTACCTGGTGCTGTACGTAGTACCCCTACTCTACCTACCTACCTACCTTCTATCATTGTATGTACA